>CBVK0100854562.1:734-14857 GCA_900067695.1 Picea abies
GGGGGGGGGGGGGGGGGGGGTGAATCAATAATGAGAAATTTATACCACTTATTAATCCTTTTAACCACAATGTATATTGCTTTAAATTATTCAACAATGTTCATCAGTTCATCAATAATATGTTATTGCATCATATAACATTAACATCCATCAGTCCATAATAAACAATAATAGACACATCCACCCAATGCACAGTACACCAGTATTTTACATGGAAACCCAATGCAGGAGAAAACCACAGAATGATTTTCTTATATGTCTTTAACAATTACATTCAAGGAAGCACCAACTTCCAATTCTATGGCTCCAACCAGAAGGAGGATCCTACCCCCAGTGTTCTCTGAATCCAACCAAATCGTGGCTACAACTACCCAATTCTATGGGTCCAACTAGAAGGAGGCTCCAACCCCCTAATTATTAGGCTACAAACTGAAGGAATATCCAACTCCTTGGTTCTCCAGCTCCAACCTGAAGGAAGCTCCAACTCCCTGATTCTCTGAAATCAAATAGAAGGAGGCTACAACCCCCTTTCATTGCTACATCCAACCACCCTGCAATAGAAGTGTCAAATAAATGATAAAACCAATGCCACATTGTCACTGTGAGATATATCATTGTAAACATGTATCAATCTATGCCAATAACCTATCACAACTTGTACCAATAACATGTACCAATCTATACCAATAACCTGTAATCAACCTATATCAATAAACTATACCAACATATACCAAATACACCAACAACCTGTACCAATAATCTCCTCAATATATCGGATATGATAACATAGATCTCATACCCAATATCACAAGAATATCACTCAACCAATCATGTACATCAACAACTAGTACAACCTGTACCATCACAAGTGCATCAACCATGCACATCACAACACCTCACAACCATCACCAATACCAAGATCTCTATGCCACATCAACCATAAACCATGTTCCAATATCACTACAAATATGTCCAACAATAATACCAACAAGTGCCTCTAACAATGTACCAAGCATGTACAAATCATGTATCAATAACAAGCCAAGTTATAACTCATCAAGATGTACCAACATCACCATACCATACACCTCATGTATATGCCAACTGATCAACTACGTATCGCATCCATGAGCTCAACATATACCTCAACCATATGCCAAAACATACATCAATACAAACAACAATATTCCTCTTGCAATACATCACAAATCCATAAGCCAAATACCATAAACCCTTACATAAAACCATGTGGCAAACCTCACTGTTATGTAGCCTCAAGCATGCACCATGTCATGACCAAATGTAACCATCAAAACATGAATATAAACATACATGTAAATATGCAACAAACCTGGTTTATTTGATCACAGGCCTGCAAACCTTCCTTAACTTCAACAACAAGAGACTAGCATTTTCATCAAACTTTACTTTAGTCTCACATAACTAATTTTGGATTAGTCAACAACCCTAACTTGCAACAAGAATAAATTTGTACCTGTAATGCATAAAGGTATGAAAATTATACACAATATTTTTCGATGTCTTCTCTGCAAATCTTGTAGGTTTAACTACTTGGAACCTCCTAGAAAAGGAGTTAAAGAAAAAATGGCAAACCTTGCTGAATTCTGGCTTATTCTAGACAGAGAACTTGTAGATCATGAAACGTGTGGAATATTTTCTGTATGGATCTTAAAATGGTACAAAACATACTAAATACGATACTATAACCAATTCATTTGATCACACTAAATTTGGATTTTTTATGAAGAAGTTATGACGTTTTTACCCGGAACACATGTTTTAGACTAGTTTCAGGACTAGCCACAAACCCTATCTTCCACAGAATGTAACTACCAAAATTTAACGACCCAAAAGATGAAATTTTTATCATAGTTACTTGGATATGGTTTCTCAACAACCTATATATTTATCTATATTAATCATTCTAGAAAAAAAGTTATTGTGAAAATGGTTAGATGACCTGTAAATAACATACCTTAGAAAGCATCATCAAAAGACTTTATCCTCCCTTGAATTTCGACCTTATTTACTTCACCTTCCCTCTGAAATTCACCTTAGATATCTTTTGGTTACCTCATTCACTATTATATATTCAATATGCTCAATAAATTCTAATGGGATACCCTTGCTCTCTTATTTATACTCACCCAGTAGCTTCCTCTAGAAGTATCCACTTAACCACTTTGTCCACTTAACCAACTTTGTCCACTTAGCCACTTTGTCCACTTAGCCACTTTGTTCACTTAATTATTTAATTAATTTCTCTGCTTCAACCACATTGATTAGGAATCTTCTTGAAGAGTTTCTAGAATAATTGACTTCGTGTTGACCTTCTATGGGCTTCTAGAATACTCTTGAGGGTCCTCCAACTTCATAAGGCCATATCTCACTAACCGTGAGGAACCACGTGGCGTTACACATATCAATAGAAATGGAATTACATGTAATATCCATATAGAATGGTCTTACCTTCATATTCAATAATATCCATGCCTTTATACCTCAAACAAACTCGGCTTCCTTACCCATACCTTTGCACTACCGGAATTCGCTACTAGACTTCTCCAAGGGTTGACATCAATCTCTAAGAGTTGGTATCAATCTACAATATCAATCTCCAAGGGTTGACATCAATCTCTAAGAGTTGGTATCAATCTACAATATCAATCTCCAAGGGTTGAAATCAATGACAACCAACAATCCAAACCAACTGTCCATCAACCTAAGCCAACTGTCTGACATAATATAGAAATATATACACCAAAATAATTACTTTAATCAAGGTATGTCAATCATGAGTTTTTACCCCACCTAATTCACCTTTCTTTGTTAGGATATTATTTATGTTTGAATAAAATCCAGAGGGAAATTCAATTTCTTTAATAACCTCTTTTACATCCTTTCTTTGTTGCTTTGTCAATAACCATGGAAGGGCACTTATATTTTGGTTGAATGCATCACTATTTGAATTAATTACACTTTGCATTGCATGATTGGCCTCATTAATGTCATTACAAATCTTGACAATTTTTTTATGTGTCACTCCTTCCATACAATATTCTCCATAATTCTTATGTTACATTCTTCTTGATGTACATTGTATCAAACAAATGAACAATTTATAGGCACTCATAGTAGGGGAGCCTACAATTCCCTACTGAATTGTAGGGGATAACTTTCATTCCTCATGGAAGCACCCCATTATTAATTCCTTCATGACGACCTTCAAGGTGAAACATATAAATTAAATATATTACAACAATGCTTGTCAATTAGTATAATGAACAAAATGCAATAAAAATGTAAAATATTCCAAACCTTTCATGTATGATACATAAACGATTTGATCCATAACTTGACAATTTTTATTATATTGCAACTATCATAGATGAGGTGTCATTCTTCGTGGTTTTAATCCAGTCTCTTCTTTCCCATTGAAAACATGTTTCTTGGTACTTTGATACCTATGGTTCTTAGAGAGGAAGTGCATATACACATCAAATACCTCCTTTCCTAAACTTCTTGAACAATGTGATTTCATCTTAGGACCACAAACTATACATGGAGATTTACCCTTTGTTCGAAGACCTGCAAGAGATGGATTAAATTTTATATCAATTATTTGAAGTATGTTTAATGAAGGGATTATATAAAAACATGCATGATATTAACTTCATAAAATTAAATATTATTAAAGTGCAGTGTAACGTTATAACATACCAAAGAAATGTGTTAGCCCTAGGGCATCGTGAATTGTCCATACAAGCATTGCATGGAATTTAAATTCCCTTTGTGACCTACTAGTCTAGAGATATCATATATAGTGATGCCCTTCCATAAATCTAGTAACTCGTCGATAAGAGGCTCGATATATACATTCATATCTTTGACTTGGTACTTACCTAATTGATTGAACATATAGTACATAATTACTACATATATGAGTAAATAAAAATATATCAAACATAATTATAAGACATAATTGAACATATATGAGTAAACACAAAAATATAAGACATAATTATGAAACAAACAAGACAAATGAGATGTTACCATGTTTAAAAAAATTATTCTAACCAAATACCTGGAACAATCATTGCCAATATTATGTGCTCCCTCTTTATTGACATCCATGGAAGAATGCTATTGTTGATAACAAAAACATGCCACACCAAGTAAGTAGATCAGAGCTCTCCAAATGGATTGGCATTGTTCGCTGCCAATGAAAGCCTAAGATTACAGGGTTCTTCTTTAAAATGTGGCCATATTTCCTTTATCTTCTTAAATGCAGATCCATTCGTAGGAATTTGAGGAACACCATATTTACTTATGTTCTTTGCATGGTAATCCATAAATTGTGTTATGGTTTTGCACCTGAACAATCATCGCAAATGTGGAATTATGGGAATATAACAAAGAACCTTGTGAGGCACCTTTTTTGTTACTTCATCAGTTTGATATATACTAATTTGAAATTTCGGGCATTTTTCTTTCGACACATGTTCTCCATAATATAGAATATGATCATCAGGACATGCATGAATAGCTTGATACTCCATTCCAATATCTTTCATAACAACATGTAAATCTTGATATGTGTGACATAAAACATTTGACGATGGTAACATAAATTCACCTAACAATATACAACATAAAAAATCAATAATGGTTAATGTAAAGAATATTAATCGTACTTATTGCTTCCAAATTTTACATATTATCAACTAACAATATAAAATAAAGGGAAAAAAAAAACCTTTATCATCCTGTACTAAATGTGAGAAAATGTGTTACATACCTTAGGATCTGTGTGACACAAGTGTTTGACAGACCATTCATAACCTTTAAGTTCACTAGCCTCAATATAGAAGAGAGAAGACTTGTTTTGGAGCCTTCATAAAGAGGTTGACTTGCCTTCTCAAGTATAGGTATATGAAAAACACCATCAAGTTGGTCGTCGTCATCATCCATTCCATCATTATTAAATGTCTCCTGGATCAATATATTTTTCTTGTCTTCTTCAACTATGTTATTAGCATCATCATATTCTTCCATAAGATCATTAACTTGATATTCAATATTCGCTCCATGTTCCTGAACAAATGCTTGTACAACCATATATTTCCCTAGGGTGTTGTTCCTTTATAATTATAAACAATCAAGTAACATTAGTGTATATAAAAAATATTAAAACGATACAAACATTTACAAATATAATATAGGAAAACAAAGACAACAAAGACAAAGACAAAGACAACTTATGAATATGTTGAAAAAATATAGGGAAAATGTTGTTTTTCTTGACATGTAGAAAGAGAGACACTTTGTGAGATATATAGTCACAACCAACAAAAACAACCTATTTTTATTTCACCTTCATCATTATGTTAGATTATTATCTAACCCCCCCCTTCATCCATGACAAAATATAAACCACTCTTATATGTCCCTCTCATCCATGACAAAATATAAACCACCTGTATCTATCCCCGTCAACCTTGTACCTTCTAGGTGCCAAAACAGGAACAAAGAATCTCAATATTTCCTGTATTGTCCTCTTCCTAACAAATACGGCATTCGGCTAGTGTGGCATCTCCACTTTCCATTAGTGATTTCTATTTTTTTTTAAATGACGACATTACTAGGAATTGAAACTAATCTTCAAACCTTTTAAAAAGGAAACAACTACCAATATCAAAAGAGGAATTAACAACTCTGCAAATACTTATTAAATAGAACGTCAATACCAATATCAAAAGAGGAATTAGAAGATATACAAATATTTCTCAAATAGAACTTCGGTACTTGTCAACACAGTCAATATTAACTCTTGAAGCCCTTAGTGAAAATAGAACTGGAGAAGTTAAAAAGGACCGAAATAATGTTTCCAATCACACATTTGGAATGGTTCTCTAATCCAGTAATAGTAAAGAAGAAGACTGGAGATTTTGTGTGTAGATTTATGGGATTTGAACAAGGCAAGCATTAAAGATAATTATCCCTTTCCTAACATGGAAATGTTAATTCAACAAGTCTCACGAGGAACTCTGAACATTGTTACATCCCTATTTGGCAGCATCATAAGGGGTCCAGGATTAGGGGTCAAGGGATTAGGGATTAGGGGTTAATAGGGTATTGGTCATCCAAGGGTTAGGGGTATTTAGGAGATGGTATTCTATATGGAGAAGTCATCTTAGGTGAGAGTTAGAAACAAAGACAACAAATCAATGATGAAGATTGTGAAATTTAACAAGATGTTTATGAATATGTTGAAAAATATAGGAAAAATGTTACCTTTCTTGACATGTAGAAAGAGAGACACTTTGTGAGATATATAGTCACAATCAACAAAAACAACATATTCTTATTTATCCTTCATCATTATGTCATATTCTTCCTCGCTTTCACTTGGTTACCACAGATTTTAAGTGGATGGTGACTTTCCCCGACACAACTTGGAGACCACGGTTTAATTTATAAGGGGTTGAGAGTTGAGGGATTAGGGATTAACACATTAGTGGTCCAAGGGTTAGGGGTTAGGACTTAATGGGTTAGGGTTTAAGATGGGGTAATTAAAGGTTGGGGATAGGGGTACTTAATGGTTTAAGGGTTTATAGGTCAAGGGATAAGCACTTAGGGGTTAATAGGTTATCGGTCGTCCAAGGGTTAGGGGTAATTAGTAGTTGGTATTATATATGGAGAAACCAGATTATCCGATGAGAGAGAGAAACAAATACAACAAATCAATGATGAAGCTTCTGCAATTTATCAATATGTTTATGAATATGTTGAAAAAATATAGGAAAAGTGTTACTTTTCTTGACATGTAGAAAGAGAGAGAATTTGTGAGATATATAGTCACGACTATAAAAAACAACATATTCTTATTTCTCCTTCATCATTATGTCATATTCTTTATTTATTTCACTTGGAGACCACAAGTGTTAAGCTAATGGAAACTTCCCCTACCCCAACTTGGATAGCACGATTTAATTTATAAGGGGTTGAGAGTTGATGGATTAGGGGTTAACGCATTAGTGATGCAAGTGTTAGGGGTTAGGGTTTAAGTGGTAATTAGGGGTTAAGGATAGGCGTACTTAATTCTTTAGGGTTTTATAAGGGTTCAAGGGACAAGGGCTTAGGGGTTAACAGGTTATTGGAAATCCAAGGGTTAGGGGTACTTAGGAGTTGGTATTCTATATGGAGCAATCAACTTAGGTGAGAGCAAGAAACAAAGACAACAAATCAATGATGAAGCTTGTTCAATTTATCAAGAGGTTTATGAATATGTTGAAAAAATATAGAAAAAATGTTACTTTTCTTAACATGTAAAAAGAGAGACACTTTGTGAGATATATATTCACAACCAGAAAAAACAACCTATTATTATTTTTCCTTCATCATTATGTCATATTATTCCTTTATTTCACTTGGTGACCTCATATTTTAAGTTGATGGAAACTTTCCCACAACTTGGAGACCATGGTTTATAAGGGGTTGAGAGCTTATATATCCCTCTGATCCATAACCCTTAACCCACACCTAACCTCTAAACCATTAACACCTAACCCTTCAATCCCTATCCCATAACCCCTCAGACCCTATCCCCCTAATCCTTAACACCTTAACCCCATTCCCACTAAGCCCTTCAACCCCTAACCCCTAAGCCCTTAACCCCTAAACCCTAATATCTTAACCCCTAACCCCTAAACCCTTAACGAATAACCCATTACCCCCTAAACCCCTAAACTAATATTAACCCATAACTCCTTAATCCATAATCCATAACCCTAAACCTATAACCCCTACTTCATAAAACCTCATTAACCTCTAAATCCCCTAGTACCTAAACCCCCTAAACCTACCTTAAACACTAACCTTTTATCCCCTAACCCCTTAACCACTGAGCCCTAACATGGCCTTATTAACCCTTAAACTGATAAAATATTAACCCCTTACCATGTACCCCTAAACCACTAAATTACCATACCCTAAACCCTAATTAAAATCTACATCTTATGTCTACTTCTTCTCTTCTGAACATACTCTCAATTTTTTGTGTACGTAGAATATATCCATAAAGAAAAAGAATACATTATTTTTCTTCTACATCTAACATACAAATGTTTACAAAAACAATATGCAATATAAAGACATATAATGAATAACTTGCAAAGGGAGGATATTCATGCCCGCCTTCAAGGTGTCCATACTCTCTACAATGTTTTTTAGTTGTTTTTATTAAAAGTCTCCTTCTATTATAGCCCCTGCATTTTTTAGAAGGGCCATAACATTTTCAATCACACAAAGCCTTGACCAATGCAGATCTCACATCTCGGCCTTGTCCTCTTGGAAGAATGTTATGTGACATTTTTCCTTACCAATCTTTCAGTGATGATTATCTTCAAAAATAAATCTCAGTAGTTTAACTATTTTTTATTTAATTAAAAAATAAAAAAAATTGTATTCTGACCTAAAAATATCCCTTATAACCTATGCAAACCATCACTAGTATAGAAACATTGAACATATTTAATATTTTTAACTTTTTTAATTATATATCACTTTTTCGACGGACTTTCGACAACTGTTGATGAGATAGAGGTTTCTTAACGAACAAAAATATTAACTTCATCAAACATCGGTACATAGATCATTGACCTGGTCAATCATTGGATATGTGATAATCATTGACTTGGTCAACCGTCAGATATTCAATAATAAATTTTCTTTTGTCGGATATTCGATGAACGTCGGGGCTTTTAAAAAAAAGTACAAAAAATGCAAGTAAAATCTGACATTGTGACCAATTTTATCGGTACTATCGAAGTACAGTGTCGGTTTTTCCGCCCATATTTAGTAGTGTGCCCAAGAAGGATGGGCCTTGGATAATGTGTATCGATTATGGGGCATTGAACAATATTATACTAAAAAATTGGTACCCCCTACCAAAGGATGATGATCTGTTGGACCAGTTCTAGCATGTCAAGTACTTCACTAAGTTGGATTTGAAATCAGGATATGGTTAGGTACGAGTCAAACAAGAAGATACCTAGAAGATTGCCTTCAATACAAGGAAAGGTTTGTATGAGTGGTTGGTTATGCTATTTGACTTATGCAATGCACTAGCTACATTTATGAGACTAATGAATGAGGTTTTACACCCTTATCTAGATTCATTTGTTATTGTATATTTGGATTATATATTGGTTTATAGTGCTACTTGGGAGGAGCACATATCACATCTTATCCAGTTGGTGTTAGAGACTCTGAAAAATCACCAGTTGTTGGTCAATATCAAGAAATGTGAGTTTGCTCAGTAGTATTTGGTGTATTTGGGGTATGTGATCGTTGGAGGGGAGCTCAAGATAGATCCTATAAATATGGAGGCTATCATGAAATGGCCAGTTCCTACAAATGTCATTGAAGTTAGGAGTTTTTTTTGGGGAAACACAATACTTGTGAAAGTTCTTAGCTTCATTTTCAGCAGTATTTGCACCACTCCACACCATAATAGCTAGTGGTAAGAGTTTCCAATGTGGGAAGAATTAGTAAAAGGCCTTTGATGAGCTGAAAACAAATATCAGTCAAGCACCAATGCTCGCACTACCAAACTTACAGAATCCATTCAAAGTGGATACAAATGCAAGTGGGTATGCCATGGGAGAATTATTGGTGCAGGGTGGAAGGCATTTATGCTATCATTCTGAAGTATTTCATGGGGCAGTTCTCAACTACCCTACCTACAACAAGGAGGTTTATGCCTTGGTACAAGTTATCAAAAAGTGGAAGCACTATCTGATGGAAAAGGAGACCATCATCCACACACATCACCAACCACTATAGTATTTGCAGTCCCAAAGTAAGCTACAACAAACTAGGGATTACAAGTGGATGGGATTTTTACAACAATTTCATTTGGTCATAAATTATAAGAAGGGTAGCACAAATAATTTGGCGGACATTGCTTTCATGGCCACCCCCATCCAATATTACATCTTTGGGAACTTTCATGCACATGGATCCTTTTACCCATGATGCATACAAATATGCATACAGAGAAGATGAGGACTTCAAGGAGGTGTTTTAGCAGCTAAAGGGACACATTTATATAGAAGAAGGTGATGGAAAGGATACCTATCATTTCCAGAATGGTTTACTCTACAAACATGACAAGATTTGTGTCCCTAAAGGTCAACAATTGCAACTTATCATAGAGGCTCACACCTCCAAGGTTATAGGACATTTTGGTTTTGGGAAGAAAATTGCCAATTTACAAAGGTATGTGTACTGGCCCAGAATGAAAGAAGATGTAGCATGGAATATTATAGGATTTATATTTTGTTGTACCAGCAAGCCCATTAACAGGAAGAAAATTCTATATCATCCCTTACATATACCCACTCGACCTTGGGAAATCATTTCCATGGATTTTGTGGTAGGTTTACCAACCACATGGAAGGGACATGACTATTTATTTATGGTAGTTGACAGGTTCAACAAAATGTGCATTCCCATGCCTTGTAAAAATACCATCAAGTGACATAAAGAAGCAAACTTGTTCTTTGAACAGTTCTGGGTGCACTTTGGGATAAAAAGGATCATCATCTTAGATAGGGATACCATATTTCTCAGTTCATTTTGGACTACATTGTGGGAGAAGATGGATACTAAGTTGAAGAGCTCTATAAAATTCTATCCAAAGATAGATGGGAAGATAGAAGTAGTCAATAGGACTTTGGTGCAGCTTTTGAGTGGTTACAATAAGAAGCATTCAAATACCTAGGATGAAATTTTGATCTATATACAACACTCTTATAATAGATCAATCCACACTTCTACTCGTAAGTCGCCTTGTCAAACTTACTTTGGGTATTTTCCACCTTCGCCCTTAGATGTTGTATATGGACAACAAGGAGGAGTGAGGGAGGACCTCATAGGAGATGCATTAAAAGCATACAATTTTGTGAAGAAGATAAGGCAGATCCATTTGCATTTGTAAGAGACACTAAAAAAGTAACATGAAAAGTACAAGGCTGGACATGACCAGCATAGAACAGAGAGAACATTTAGAGTGGGAGATAAAGTATGGTTACAACTAAATAAGGAAAGGTTACATGGTCCTGGTAAGAATATCAAGGCTTTGTGGTATGTTCCTTTTGAGGTATTGTAAAAGGTGGTAGATAATGCCTATAGACCCAGTCTAACTCCATATATGCACATTTGCTTAGTAGTGAATGTATATAATCTCAAACTCTATGATCCTTCCATTTTGGATTAGGAGGAGGAGAAAATCCTACCTTCCATAGAGGACTTAGCACCAGATGCCCATGGAGAGTTTGCAAAGGACACGGTTTTGCAGAAGCGGTCCAGAGCTACAAGACAATGGCAGTATGAACTTTGGCATATTGGGTTTAAACAACAACTTCTAGGCAAAGCAAAGTGGTACTCCAGGTAGAAGGTAGAGGAAAAATTCCCTCACCTCATTTAGTAAATATTTTGGGTACAAAAATACTCCCTCAATGGGGAGGTATGATCTAGATTGGATCATTGTATTGTTTTTCATCTATCTCGATCCTTTCAGAGTGGAAAAAATTGGAGGAATCAGGTTGCAGGGCCATTTTAGTGGTAGGTCCCAGTTTGGAAAATTGGGGTCTGTATATTTTTGGATTGTTATCGCACAAATTGTAGGTTGGAAAAATCCTGACACAACCACCAAAATGGAAAGAACTAAGGGACATTATACCCAATTTCACCTCGATATAGGTCCCACACTTTGAGGGTGACTAGGTCACTCTAGGGAGGCAATCTAGGTGACCCTGGGGGGATTGAGATGGATGGAAGGGAAAGAACAGAAGTATTCCCCTAAAGGTTAGTGATGGAAAAGGAAATGTGTCTTTGATGACTCATATCTAGGGGGTTTAAAGGTTTCCAAGTCTTTGGATGCCTGCAAAGAGTGTTTGTACTTGTCCGAGACACAAGAAAATCCCACACTTGCATATAATAATGTTAGGTGGACAATCAAGTTAATATTTTTGTCCCTAATTGCATAAATAATCAATGATATATATCATCACATAAAATATAATAAGGGATTCAATATAAGTGCTAAAATTCCAATTGAATAAGCACGAGACAAGTTAGTAAAAATTGGTTTAGCTCAACAATGATAGAACAAGATTTTAGCACAAAAATCAAGGTTGTCATAAAAATATAACTGTAGTGATATTTATCAGCCTTATGGTTGTAACAAAATTTTTATTACAGAAAGAGATATAACCAATAAAACTTTCTCAAAACTTGCCAAAAGATGTGTTGTACTTACTAGATTATGTGGGAAAATTTTAGGAGATTTTCAATGGTAAATTAGGAGTTATTGAAGAGTTTGGTTAGGGTTTTATGCAGCTTGTTAGAAATCTATAAATTTGTTCGGATGATAAAACAAACAACAGTGCTAACCTACAAACCAACTTTAGAGTTGTGTACTAGCCTACTCAGCTCAGAGAGGGCTCTCTTTTGTCACTTGGTATTTATTTGACAATCAATGGCTAGGTTTTGTTGTTTTGGGGGGTTTTTTATGATTTCATTGGAAAGTAAGAGGAGGCACACTTAGGGATATGGAGTCAAACTTCTAAAATGAATGGAAGCACTGACTAGTCGATAGAACTCTCCAGAGGATAAAGGCTAAATGAGGCGATAAATCTAAGTTATAAATTGTAAATTTGCAGAGTGTAGGAAGAAAAGAAAACATATAAATGCATCAGAGAATTAAATAAATGAAATCTGAATTAGTTAGGAAGAGCTTAACACAGTTTAAATGCTTCAAATGAGAGCATCACAAGATGAATCAGGGCCTTTGACTATCCAATTTAAACAGAATATAGTGAAAATGAAATAAAAAATACAGGAAATACATACAAAGAGAGGAGACAAAACTCAAATCACCACCATTAGAATCTTTTCATGGAAACTTCAAGACTTCTGCATGTGTATTGTTAGGATATTTAGACACTTAGGAGTTAGTAAGATCTACTTGGTCTATTGTGTCCTTAGGTAAAAGTGTGTTTTCTAGTGTGTTTCTTTAGTATGCATTAGTATGCATTTGTAGTTAGGAAATATGACGGTCACGATATGTTCCCGACATAGAGTGATCTGATGGTTCATACTCTCCTCAATCTTAACGGCCATTGATATGTGGCTTAACACCCGATTGGTCCATGATCTCTATTTAAAGAGAATGGAGGGTCATTTTCTGATGATCATTTGTGAGAAACTCTCTTGTAAAATCTCTCTGTAATCTTTTTCTTTGCATTAATAAACTACTCCAAGTGGTCGCATTGGCTGGGGCCGTGGATGTTTCCCCGTAGGGGTTTTACCATGTGAAAACTTCAATGTGTTGATATTTGATCTAGTTATGTGAGTGGTTACTAAAGGTGTTCGTCCTCTGTTGGAATACATGTGTTGTCGAACATGGTATCAGAGCCTGTTTGAAGACCTGCTCCTGTTGTAGACCGAGATCGTGAAGCCAAGTTGCCTCATCTCCACTTTTTGTCATTTTCGTACATTTCTAGGCTGAGAGGACTATTCCGTTGCATCTAGAGCGCTCGTTTCAATCAGGAACACTTTTCGTTTCACTCGAAAAGGTTTATGTTTTCCCAAGATACGGCCATTACAGTCAGATCCGGAGGTATAAAGCTTGAATACGCATTTTTTTTAAATATTTGCAGAGTAGTATTTTGGTTTTATTTCAATTTTGTTTTATTTATTTCCGGGTTGCTACTCTTTTATATCTGCGTATGATCTTTTCCCCACACCCTATGTGATCTCGGAAAATCCGAAATAGATAGGAAAATATGCATCTTTCGGGTAAGCTAACCGAGATCTAACCCTTGTCATCGAGAAGCAAAATTTTTTTCTTGTGTGAAAAGAGTTTTTTTTTAGCACGCTCTCCAAGGCCATCTTCCACAACAACACCCCCAATCCTCCTTCTGAACATTACAATATGTTTTTCTAGATCATTTGGTTAAAAGTTTCCTTATTAAGTAAGAGGTCTTGAGTTCAAGTCTCTCTTTTGTTACCTTCTTTTGAAAAAGTTCATGCTA
>CBVK0100854569.1:0-14467 GCA_900067695.1 Picea abies
CAATTTTCACACCAGCTTCAACCTGCATCTTTTTTGGTTCAACTCCTGGTCATCCCAATTGTTTCAATTTTCACACCAGCTCAACCTGCATCTTTTTTGGTTCAACTCTCTGTCAGGGCCAACTACTGCATTTGGATAAGCACACATTTTGGAAATACTCAGACATCCCAATTGTTTCAATTTTCACACCAGCTTCAACCTGCATCTATTTTGGAAACTCAACTCCATTGTCAGGGTCAACTACTGCATTTGGATAATCACACATATTGAAAATACTCAGTCATCCCAATTGTTTCAATTTCACCCACCAGCTTTTGGGAAATCTATGCCAGCATTTGGCAATCCATCAACAAGGACCTCAAGGAGGAAAGTGGAGATACTTTCAGATTAAATATGGAGACATTGATGAAAACGCAAGTGCGCCTGAACCGAGTAGAACATACGAACCAGGAAAATAAATTATTGTACATCATTCTTTTTTCGGTTTCGTGAAATGTGAATCTGAAATATTATAATTTTTAATTGTTTATTATTATGTGAGAGAATTTTGAGCACTGGTTGACAATTGAGTTAGGGTAATATTAAAATATAGTTAGACAATTTTCTTATTTGTTGATTTTAGTTGGTTTCACTTATATCAATATCCTTTTGTTACTGGAAAGTTTATAGAGGAGGTTGTGGTGTTCTCCCTATTAATATAATTAATGATTAATTAGTTGTGTCATGAATATACATGTTTGTTTGTAAGATGTGTTATATTGTGTGAGTTTGTGTGTGTGAATAATAAATAGTTGAAAATGAGGTGGTTGACATTTTGGTATAGTTTTTATGATTTTAAGATATCAGTTTTTCTTGTGCTTCATAATATTATATACCATAATTTTATGTCAATGGGATGTCCACAAAAATAGTAACTCTTTGATTAACATAATGATTGATTGATTGCAGAACATTATGTGTAATGTATTAAAATGATTTCCAGAACTTTAAGTTCTTGTATAATAATAATCATCTAATTTAAAGTTCCAACTTAGCTAGAAGCCAAATTGATTGTGGGATAAGGGACCCCTTAACTTAAACTCCCAACCTAATTAAAGGTCAAATTGATGTATGAAACCTCCTTGTTTGTGGGATTATGGAGCCCCTTTGTGCAACTATTTTACTGCTTAACTTAATCTACAGAGAAGTACATACCCTACCCCCTTCAGAAGAATTCAAACATGTAATCTAACATACAAAATAAATTAACATAGATCTACCACTTATAACCTAACATAAAATAAACTAACATAGATCTACCCCTTATAAATTAACATAAAAAAAAATAACATAGATTTACCTTAACCCTAGATCGTTTTAAATACCTAGAAGTTTGCACATGATATATTTTGTTTAGTCTAGATTGACATTGCCTTAGCCTTCCAAGAATTTATTTCTTCCTCAAAGATTCAACCTACTGTTTGGTATGTTAAACTTTCAACTAATAATTTCATGTTATTCAATTTAGTGGAAGTTTGGATATTTTCCATATGAATAATGTTTTCCATCTTTACTTATGGAAGCTTTTAGTTTTTAAGTGAAAGATCTTTGGTTTTCTCTAGTTCTAGGTTTCATCTTCATGCTATTACCAATGATTTCTCTTTCTCATTGTGCTTTTGTAGATTTGTTATAATAGGAATTCAAGTGGCCTGGTGGTTAGGTTTTTCTAAATTCTTAGTGGTGTGCTCTTACCATAATTTTTCTTTCTCATTTTGTTTTTCTAGATTTGTTATAATAGGAATTGAAGTGGCCTAGTGATTATGTTTTTCTAAATTTTTAGTGGTGTGGAGGCTTTTTTTATTTGATAAGGATTAGTCTCAATTTCTAATGGTTTGATGGATACCTCATTTGCAATAGAAAAAAACAATACCTTGCTTTCACCAACTCCACAAGTCACTATTAACAAAAAAAAAATACATTTCCAATAACATAATAACCTTAAATAAAATACAAGCTTGAAAATAAACTCAATCACCATAAAAGAATAACCCATATCATTCTATCTTCCAAACTGTACAACAATACATTAATGAAAAGTAATTTCTTATATTACTCAAAATGTTACATATTTCAAACCATTTAGGTTTGAAACAATCTTCCAAACTATACAACAATACATCAATGAAAAGTAACTTCTTATATTACTCAAAATGTTCAAAGTGTTACATATTTCAAACCATTTAGGTTTGAAATAATCATCTAAAATCTTAATTATTAAAATGTTTGAATATTTAAATGAAATATAACATTTCAAAGTAACATCAATTTTTGAAAATCAATAGTTTATAAATGTAATAGGGAATTTTTTAAAGGAAAAAAAATCTACAACATAGAAAAGGCATATCCAATTTACCAACAACAATAAATATTGAGAACTTGTAAAACATGCAAGCACATTCTAAATAAACTTTACAAACATTCTAAATAAACTTTACAAACATCTTCAAGCAAAAAAAACGCACAAATCCAGAATACTTTAAATATTCATTAGATCTAAAATTAAAATATATCTATATTATTTATTTTATTGTAAAAATTAATTTTTATAATATTTATTTAATTTATTATTATTACCATTAACATTTTTTAAATTTTTTTATAGATTTTATATTTTTCAATTTAGTTTAGTAATATCACATCAGAATTAAAATATATCTATATTATTTATTTTATTATAAAAATTAATTTTTATAATATTTTTATAATTTATTATTATTATTATTTTTTTTTTTAATTTTTATAATTTTTTTTTTCAATTTAATTTATTAACATCACATCAAATTGAAATGAAGATGCACCTCGTTACTCACAAAAAACATAAAAGTCAATGATATAAATCTTTTAAAAACTCTAAACAACATTCCAATTCAATCGGATTAAGTTGATTGGAGTCAGATGGTTATAAAAGAACTTACAAAACTCTAAAACAACATGTGCATTTAATAACATTGTAACCATTAGTAGTGAATGATGTTCATGGGAAAAATGCTATAAGCAGTGAACTCAGAAAAAATGATATATCATACTGTTGTTGGACTGTGGAAGCCCTTCAAACGCTTAAAAAACAACATGATTGACACTGGAATGTCAGCATATCTGGCTCCTGATCAAAATGACGTTGATTTCTGTCTGAGTCTGTAACGGGTTGAATTTAGAATCAATGTTTAGGACCTTAGGTCTCTGGCTGATGCCTAGACTACCTCATGAATATGAAAATCTGAAGATTTTGGCTTGTATCACAGATCAGTTATTTGTTTTATGTTATTAGATACAATTACTTTCAGTGGTTAGAATGTATGGTATACAAGACAAACTGAATCACTAACCTTCAACCTTTTGCAAGAAGGTGAAACCAGTACATTAACATGTGTGTCCGTATGGTTGGTTGGGCTGTGATTCAGGGGTGATTGGTGGGAGTTTAAGTTTACTGGCCCAGCTTCGAATCCCAGCATGTTAGTGTTTGCACCCTCTCTCATCTACCTGGGATTGGGCTGTGATTCAGGGGTGATTGGTGGGAGTTTAAGTTTACTGGCCCAGCTTCGAATCCCAGCATGTTAGTGTTTGCACCCTCTCTCATCTACCTGGGAATCCCCAGAGTGACACACCCCGGACCTCAGTTGGCAAAAAAATAGGTGTTTCTGCAATCTCCCTGTATGAGCTATTTCACAGTTGAGGTACTCATCCATCATCAAAATAGTTTGGCCCCAAAATGAATATTGGCGGTCAGTTCACAAAGGCAATGGACGATCATTTGGCTCAAATGTTTATTGGTCAATTAATTAATCTTGGCAATCAGTTCACAAAGGGAATGGACGATTATTAGGCTCAAAATGTTTATTGGTCAATTACTTAATCTTGGCAATCAGTTCACAAAGGGAATGGACGATTATTAGGCTCAAATGTTTATTGGTGAATCACTTCTCTGGTAAGTCAAACTGGTCTGATGTCGCCATTGATGATGAGAAAATCAAGCCATTTAGACAGGTCATACTCGTATGTCTTCTAGTCTGCATCAGCCTTCATCTTATTGACTGAATTCAGAAAACAATTGAATATCGATAATACACTGCAGACCGATCTCCTTGTTTAGCTTATGCTCTGTAAAATCTTGACTACTACAAAGATAAAAAATTTCCCAAAAGCTTTACATAAATTAAAAACCCATAAAAGCATGAATTCTCAGTTAACTGGAAAAGCTGGTGAGGAACTGGGTTGTATCCAGCCAAAAAGCACTTTATTTGGATTATAACGCACAAATCCATCTGAATTGTACCATCAGCTGAAGTGGTGAACCCATAGTACACGTCAACAATGTAGTAGCCCTTGGCAGGTGCAGCCTATCCTAATGAAAGAGGATGCATACATTTTTCCTTTGTTTCTATATAATTTCAAAATGCTGCCTTTACTACCAAAATTCTTGAGAGACCATAAGGTGCTAAGTCAAAGGAATATTTTCTGGATAACCTTGCTTGGCATTACCATCAATCATTACCTCTTCCAGAAGGCAAAGCTCATATATACAATTTATAAGTTTTCACTCCAGTATCCAATCTAGATTCTAAACTAGGGCAATAAATTTATGTTACATAGAGTGCTTCATTTCTCTCAGACTATCTAGTTTTTCCTTCCTTGCAATTCCTTGAAGAAGATTTCTGAGATATAGATGGAAATCGTCTCAACCCCTCACCGCTATGTTTCTTATCATCGAGATTTCCTGTTCTAAATGCTCCAATTGTCTGGTAATTTCTCTGCCTACTAACTTCTCTGGCCAGAGAATTAATAGAATGCTGACTGTCAACACCACTAAAAGAATGCATTTTCATTAACCTTTGATTTGGTGCTATATTTCTATTAATTGGCCTAACAGGAGGGGTAGGAGAAGAATGCATTGCAAGTTTCCTTGGACCTGGAAAATCAGAACTGACTGCTGGATCCTTAGGTGATATTCTATGACTGGCATTGCTTGAAAGTCTTGTTCCCCGAACATCGGATCCAAGTTGTTTCATGGCTGCAAACTCCTTATCCCTACCTATTGTACCATGTCTGACAGAGTCATCTTCCCGGTGCTCTTGCTGCCCATTCACATTCAATTTCTGATCCTGAAAATTTATTCCAGGACTGGATTTCTTCTTATCTAAAGGTGATCTGAGGGGTGTTGTGTTTTTCAATTCGTTTTCGATTTCTAAGAGGGAATGCTCATGTTTTCTTTGGAGTTCCATTAATTCCTTCTGATGTTTGACTGCTAATAATCGCAACTCTCTGCTGGTGGAATCTTCATCTTCATCAGATAAAATTTTGACTGATGATGGTGATTGAGGATGAAGCATAGGTTTGTGGAAAGAGCTAAGACAGTCAGAATGAGTAACAGGACTGAACCCTTCAGACAATCCATGGCTCCAACTTTCTTCAAAGTTATCTACATATCCTGTCTTTTCTGGGGGTTTTGCAGGTTTGCTTGGAACTACATCCTCTTTGTTACCAGTACCTGAGGATATTAGACAAGATTGGGGATCTTCAAAATTGCTAGCTCCTGAACCATGTGACATAAAAGATCCAGGTGAAACTGGATCCTCTCCATTCACCCAATCATGATGAAGAACATCTGATGATCCGCTTGAAATTGTAGGAGCCTCCTCTTCTACATATGAAGAAAAATCTGTTGCATTAACCTGGAATGTGACTTCTTCAAAGCGGCCATGCATGGCTGCACATTCAACTCGCGTACAAGGCACTATTTCTGATTTGTTGTCAACATAGTAATGAGACCTCAGGTATTCCAACAGAGAACTCTGAGAAGAGATACTAGAGACATGATCATTATGATTCCACCAGCAAGCTTCATTTGTTTCATAGGTGGAATTGTCATGGTCATAGAAGTAGTGGTGATCATCTATTGCTACTCCTGCTTTCCAATCAGGTACCAAAGCCAAGATTTCTTCATCAATCATTTCTGCAATCTTTGTAACATCCTGATCAGCAAGGTCAAGCTCAGCAACCATTTCGCTGGCCACACTCATGGCTGTATCTCCTTCCACATCAAACGGGAAATATATATTGCGAATGCGTCCTGCAAGATGTATCGAACTTTGTGACATTAACATGGGTGAAAAAACAGATTAGGGACTAGTTGATAGAAGTAGCAATAGCAAATAGTCTTACAATTTACTGTGTTAGAAATGTTAGGCTTCAAAGCCTGCCAGCAGGTTCATGGTTTTCTGGTGCAAATAAGATTCTTTACCTTCTGTGTCTGCGATACGGAGTCTTAAAAAGATTGTGTCATCCTCTCTCTTCTTTCCCTTGACAGTGAAATCCATGTTGTGAGACATACTATCCTCTCTGAAGTATGAGGGCAAAGGTACAACCCTCCGTTGTTTCTTGTTCTCATAGTGGACAGAAATCCCATTCTTGCCGCAAGGATGCACAAAATGTATGCTTTGGTGTGCTTTATGACCACCATTTTGAAAAGCTTCAATGTTAGGTTCTCTCAATAATGGACCAAGTTCCCCCACGTCATCTCTGCAGAAATCTAATCTGGAAAAGGAATATTCTAAGCCATGCTCATCAGTCTGGAGAAATGGGTCCATTAAGAGTTCTCTTGCAGGAAGCCTTCTGGAAACAGTGACCAAGCATTTCTCAACAAACTGTCTCACTTCAGGATCCTTCACTTTGTACAGAGCTGCTGGTTTTTTCCCCTGAGAATCGATTCGAGAACTGGAATTCAATTCCAAAATTCTTGTATAAAAAATAGCTAAGTAGGGTAAGTCCCCAAGCCAAAACTCCAAGTGATGAAGACTACTTGCTTTTGCCAGACTGGCAAAGAGTTCGATCCAACAAAGATATGTATTGAAATAGATTTCAGCGACGAAATAACTTACAGATGTTACTTTCTTGTAGATCTGAGCTGGGTTCGAGCATTCACTGTAAGGATACTCAAAGGTGAGCATTTCCAATAGGCACATCCCAAATGCATAGATATCAACTAATTCATTGTATTCCTCATCGTAGAGCTCAGGGGCCATGAATTCCGGAGTTCCTGCATTAAACCGTTCGGAGATTAGAAGGCCCCAAGAAGAATTAAAATCTGTCTAGAATGAAAGGACGAGATCAATGGTATTTAGTTTTACCGATAACACTGTGAGCTGAATGAGATTTACACAGAATTGCAGCCAGGCCAAGGTCTCCAATCTTAACTTCCCCCTGATTCCCATTGACAAATATGTTGTCACACTTCAAATCTCTGTGTATTATGGGAGGATCATGGCTGTGCAGGTATAAAAGCCCTCTCAAGATCTGACGAGCCCAATTCTTCACAGCTCTTAAATCTACACGTTTGTGCTTTTGTCTATATCTGGATACCCAAAAGAAGAACACGAAATCTGTCATTGAATAGCTATATCTCCAGCCAACAAATTCATTGAAGTTCACATAACTGCTAGTCTACTAATGAACGGCTAGTGAAACTTACTGCCTAAGAGTACCAGATGTGAACATCTCTGTAATAAAGTTGATGTTCCTTGTCTTGGTATCGATCCATGATGAAAAGAATTTGATGATGTTCTTGTGCTTCAGAGTCTTCAGAAGATGGACCTCTGAATAAAGTCTCTCCAGATCCTCGGGCGACTGCAGAACATCATTCACTTTCACCTGGTTCCAGGCCACTTCAACTCCCTCTATTTCATCAAAGGCTCTGTATCTGCATATGCATCAAACAATCTATCATAATCAATATCAGAAGACCCACTTTTCATTATTCAAAGGTTTACACAGATCCAAAAACAAAATTTGGTTACGGAAAAAATTGTGGGTGGAAGCAAAACAAATCTTGATTACAAAAGAGTTTCTTGATGTAAACATAAGCAAACTTTGATTACAGAAGAGCTTGTAGGAGGATCCTAAAACAAATTTTGATTGCAGAAGAGTTTGCGGATGGAAGCATCAACAAAATTTGACTACAGGAGAGCTTGTGGGTGGAAGTATACACAAGTTTTGATTACAGAAGAGTTAGTGTGCAGAAGCGTAAACAAATTTTGAAAACATAATAGTTTCTGGGCGAAGCATAAACACATTTTGTTTACAGAAGAGCTCGTGGGTGGATCCAAAAACAAGTTTTGATTACAGAAAAGCTTTTGGATGGATCCAGAAACAAGTTTTGATGAAAGAAGAGTTTGTGAGTGGAAGCATAAACAAATTTTGATTGCACAAAGGTTTAGACAGATCCAAAAACATATTTTCATGGCAGAATTTTTTTTGGGGGAAGCCTAAATAAATTTTGATTACAGAAGAGTTTGTGGGTAAAACACATACACAGTCTTCGATGCTCCCTTGCCAAGCACTTCAATGTACTGCAAAACAACAGAAGAATATATCAACCGGATCGGTAATCCTCTCAGACAAATACTCTATATATACGCACACATAACACACATACTGGTATGACCCTCTACCCAATATAAGAATCACTTGTATAAGTAAATAGCAGGTTGGCTCAAAAGTGTGTTTACCCGGCCATAGCGACCAGTGGGATCAACCTCCAGAAATTCTGATTCAGCCTCGTGTTGAAGCCTGTAATATGGCATGATGGCGGCTGATGCTGCTACTAAGACTGTATTCCTATTGTATTGAATTGCAGAAGTTGTTTTATAAATAGGAATTAAATGATCAGATCTGGGGTCATCCTTGGTGGTTTTCATACTCTGAAGATAACCCACCTGCACAGTAAATCAATCCCCACAAACATCCATCCATCCGGTCCATCTGGGGTCCAATTGTGATTTTTGGAATCCAGATATTCTCAAAAATCATGTGAAAGGCGTTTCGTACAAGTAAAAAAGAGGCCAACTTACTGCAATTAAAGTGATCCCCATCGTCATCACCATTTGCCACTGCTGTTCACTGGTTGGTTTGTTGTTTGTGCAATCAAACAGCAAACTCCCAACTCATGCAATGAATGTGCTGCAACAACGACAAATACTATTACTATAGTGTTCCATCATATCATGTGGATGGAGATCGAGACGAGTACATGCCATTGCCTATGCCTTTGCCTTAGCCATAGCCATTCATCATTATTGGTGCTTGCTATTTTAAGAAATAAGAATTTAATATTAAATCAACACTACCATCTCCTTGGCATCATGGAGGGTCTTCTCAATCTCAAAGGTTGGACACATCCTTAAGATTTTCAAAGCACCCTCAATTATTCATGAGGTAGGAGTTGGCATCATGGAGGGTCTTCTCAATCTCAAATGTTGGACACATCCTTAAGATTTTCAAAGCACCCTCAATTATTCATGAGGTAGGAGTAGGTAGTGCTTCATCCTCCTCCTTGTTATTTGATGCTTTGTGCTTGGGTTTGCCTAAGCATCACGGTTCATGTGACTCCCAAAAGCATAACACCTATCATCATCTCTTACGTCCATACCACGTGGCTTTCTAGACTCTACTCTCACATGTTGCGTTCACCAAACCAGCTCATGCTTTCATCTTTCCTCTTCTTTTCCCTTAAAAAATGGTCTCTATTTCCTCCTTCCTCTCTCCCTTTTTAATGACGTGTAATTAAATGAGAGGATTTTCCCTTTGCATGACAATAGAGAACATCCCATGTTCATGGACCTCTTAGTGGCAAAGCCACCTCAAGGTAAAGTAGTTTTTCAGGGCGTGTAAATTGGGTTATCGTTTAGTAAGATCATATTGGTGGAATTTTACAAGTAAAATTTGATTTTCATGAATTGTTTTCAAAATTATATAATTTTAATTTATTTTTAAATAAATAATTTTAAAAATAAATTTTAAATAAAGATTAAAATAGATAACTTGTGTATAGGGTGTTAGGGATGTAAAGTACAACAAGACGTTATGATGTTTAAGCATATGAGAGAGGTGAGAAGGATGTTGAAAGTTATCTCTATGTGGCTCTTCTAATAGTAGAACAAATCACTATTGGGTTTGAATATCACTATTGGGTTTGAATATCAAACCACCTTCTCATAGGAATTATGGTTTTGAGTGGGCATGAGAATGATAAATCAATGAATTATGATTTTGATATGAGGAGCAAATTGGTTTGTATGGAGAATTCTCAAGTGTTGTATTTGATAGGCATTGGCTAAGTTTTTTCTATGTTTTTTAAAGTTATTTTCGGCAATGCTTGGAACATTGTAGGCTTTGGTAAACATAGCAATTCTCTCAAGCTTCCTTGGAGTCTCACCCACTTGCTTAGGGAGGAAAGAGGAAAAATCCATTCCATTGACTCTCCTGTAGACAAGGGGGTTCTTGGTTATATTGCAAGAGTGGAGGCCATGTCTCTATTCACAGGAGAGGGACAACCTTTAGTTAGTCATGTGGTGGACTCAGTTTCAGAGGTAAATTGGGAGAGAAACAAGAGGAAGGTTAGAAACCATTTTGTTTGGTTTCTAGGCAATTTTCAGCTCTCGACTTGTAGTTTACTGAAGGCTCAGAGTTGGTTAGAAGATATGAATGGGCAACATGGAGAGGGGGGGAGTTGGGAGCTAGGGGTAGCAAAACCAAAGTAACTAGAAGAGGTAGACCTTGATCTTGCAAAAATTATAGTAAAGGAAGCCCTCCCAATAAGCAAACTAGAGTAGAAATAAAGGCTAGGGAGGCAATAGTGAGTTGCAATAGAAGGTTCACAATTGCAATCAAGGATGAAGTAGACATAATACAAATATTAGTTAGGGAGAAATGAAGAAATACCTCTTATGATGACATTGATGAGAAGCTTATGGATAGGATACCGGATATAGGGTTTTCCCGAAGCAAAGATACCAAGTATTTCAAGATGGTTGACTTATACTCGCACACCAAATCCTTCATAGCTTAGATAGTTGAAGAACGAGGTGTGCAACAACAAGCCATCTTGGACAAATTGGACTTCTTGGACTGCAAATATGAAGCATTGGTCAAGACAATTTGGGGCATGGAAGCAATGGAGCTAGATCAGAACCAAGGGACCATACACTAGTTATGGAGGCCCAAGTAGACTATCAATCTAGTTTACATATATGTGAACTCAATGTCCAAGGTTTAAGACTAGGTGTCTGATTGACTGGTCGTATTCCTTTTTGTTTAATCTTTCATGTCAAACATTAGCATGGGCACATCTTTGTTTTGGCTATTAAAAGAGATTGATGGTTGACAATTTTTGGTCTAAAAAACAACTTATGCTATTTTTATATTACTATATCTAGGTCTCTTAGGCTAGATAACTATGTTGATAATGTGAAAAACCATGTTAACACTTAAGAACATCACACTTGTAATCATCATATGTTTGATAGTTAGCCTGGAATGGTTGTACTATTTTTTATATACTAATTAATGAATGAGTAGCTAAATTTACAAAAAAGAAGAAAGATCAATAACAAGATAAGTGATTTTATAAACATAAAAGTATTTTCAAAAC
Source organism: Picea abies (assembly GCA_900067695.1). Lineage (NCBI taxonomy): Eukaryota > Viridiplantae > Streptophyta > Pinopsida > Pinales > Pinaceae > Picea > Picea abies. Next base: position 11,462 of record CBVK0100854569.1, read on the forward strand.
ACTATTAACATGTAGATTATATTCCTGGATGGGGTGCCACGTGGCAATTGGAGGCCACGAAACCTACCTAGGCCTCAAGCCATAAATATGGCATGTCGTCGCCCTTCACTTCAGTCTTGAATGAAGGGCGACCATTACTGCTCGTAGAGGATGGGAGGACAGCTCCCCCAAGTTAGGATAATGGTGGCTCTGAGTTTTAGTTGCAGAGCTCGGGCGAGTACAGGATTCATGTCAGCCCAAAGGTTAACTCTCTCGCTTGACACTAGTTGGCATCACTTCTCCTTGACGCTCTTCCACTATACTTGCTTTGCGAGCAGTGGGTCTTCCTCTTAGTTACGCAGAGGATTCTCAACCCTCCTGGCCTAGCCATGTCGAAGGAGAGAGGCAAGTTGAGGTGCGCCCTAGCCTGGTATAGTTATGTCGCACGACAGAGACCGGTGCAACAGTTAGAATGAGCCTTATTCACATCCCAGACTCAGTGCACAGAGAGGCCTAAGACTCCACCGATGACGTACCTCCTGGCCTAGCCATGTCGAAGGAGAGAGGCAAGTTGAGGTGCGTCCTAGCCTGGTATAGTTATGTCGCACGACAGAGACCGGTGCAACAGTTAGAACGAGCCTTATTCACATCCCAGACTCAGTGCACAGAGAGGCCTAAGACTCCACCGATGACGTATGTTGAGGAGGTGATTCCAGAGGAACCCATCCAGGTTCCTTCGGAATCCATCATCTTCACAGTTCCAGATGACTTGCAACTCCCCAACCACCACATAGTGAGTATTAGTGCCCAGGCTACCATGGAAGGCGCCACCTGCATCGTTGAGGAGGAATTCCCAGGGGAATTCCATCGTTGAGGAGGAATTCCCAGGGGAATTCCTCCACTTTGACTCAAGTGTTCCTGCCTAGGACACCAACAACAAAGGCGACAACAAAGGCAAGGAAACAACAGAGACGACCAAGGAGGAGGACATTGGCATTGGGTTGGAGGACAGGGGCATCGTGCGGGGGGGAACCCAATCTTGACACCTCCATCACTCTCCGCAATCCCTGAATTCTTCCATGTTCTGCCTCCTCTCTTTATCCTAGAGCAGCTAGAGCTCATATTTGAGCTAAGGAGCCAAATGGCGAACCAACTCCACCGACACACCCTCATGATTCAACGGATCAACATGTTGTATGATGCATTCTTGAATGCACATGTTAACTAGTGATGCCCGACCTGTGTGAAGCCTTTCGTGCTCCAGCCCAGGGACGACCCTCTCACCGTATCTCCGAACGACATACCCCCAGGTGCTAATGGTTAATTTATGGTTCTTTGCAATGGGTTCCTTGTACAATCCCCACCCAGATCTTTGTACTGGGACGACACAATTTTACAATTTTGTTTTATTTTCTCAGTTGCTAGATTTTGTATGATGCATTCTTGAATGCACATGTTAACTAGTGATGCCCGACCTGCGTGAAGCCTTTCGTGCTCCAGCCCAGGGACGACCCTCTCACCGTATCTCCGAACGACATACCCCCAGGTGCTAATGGTTAATTTATGGTTCTTTGCAATGGGTTCCTTGTACAATCCCCACCCAGATCTTTGTACTGGGACGACACAATTTTACAATTTTGTTTTATTTTCTCAGTTGCTAGATTATCTTAGGCTTCTAGAAGAGTTCTATAAGAACATGAATCCACCACATGCTCTAGTTTCCGTTTGGCAAGGACAGATGACAGATAGCATTGTAGACAAAAAGTATGATAGTCTGCCACTTGTTCTGGTTTCCGCTAATTTGGAGGAACATGTGGCAGACTGATGACATGTGGCATTTTTGTACTATAATAACACATTAATAGGAAACACCCTTTTTTACTTAAAAAAAAAATGTAGATTATATAAATTAAAAAACAAACAAACAAACAATTTAATAAACATTAATTTCTAGAATTATGTACTAGCACTTCTTTAGTATTAGGTTTTATTGTAATAGGGGTTTGTGCTAGACATGATAGTATTGATTAGGTTGATCTAGAGGGAATGGGTGGTTAAATTGTTAGAGGGTGGTGTGTTAGACATGATTATATTCATTGGATCGATCTAGAGGGAACGAGTTGTTCAACATATCTCTAGGTGTTGTGTTAGACGTGATGGTATTAAGTGGGTTGATCTAGAGGGAATGAGTTGTTCAACAAATCTCTAGGCCTAGGCATTGGATGGTGGTGCACATGGAAGTGTAATTAAGGGTTTAAACCATATTTTCCCTTAACTCTAGTTGGTTGACTACAATCATTCATACATGGTATCATAGAATCATACACTTTGGAACATGGCTTCCTAGGTTTTCTATAAGCAATTCTTCACCACGTTACCATTTTTCCTAATGTTGAAAACTAATAATTAAACAACCATACCTTCAATGATTGAATGTCTAAGATTTACTAGACTTGGTTTAGAGGTTAAAATTTCTTAAAACATGTTCTCCAATTTTGATAGAAAGATCTTCGCTACTTTTTATATATTGTCACATGTATATTGATTAAAAAATCATTGAAAAACAAAATTATACCATGATCTAATCTTTTTTTTAATATTTACAAATTCTCAAATTAGAGGTTTATAAATATATAGAAAGTTAATATTGTTTTTGGTAAACAAATTTATAGTGTATATTAAAATGGTAAAAAAATAGTAATATTAAAATTTATTATTTAAAGGTTAATATATGTGTGTGTGTGTGTGTGTGTGTGTGATCTTAATTCACTTAACTTCTTAACTCAACAAAAGTATGGTGATCTTGGAAAACTTCTCTTAATACTTTTAAAACACAAAAACAAAATTCTAAAGAATCACAAGTAATCACTTACTCTCTTAAGGTCTAATAGACCAATTCAGTCTTAGTGAACATTAATCATCATCATCATCATCATCATTATATGTATATATATATTTAACCTTTGAATAAATGTAAAAATAAATTTTAATATTACCATTTTTTTCTACAAATTTTTTATAATTATG
>CBVK0100854570.1:0-11443 GCA_900067695.1 Picea abies
TAAACTTTTTAATAAATGTAAAAATAAATTTTAGTATTATCTAATTTTTTTCCACCAATTTTTTTATAATTGTGAATATTAATTATTTTTAAGAAAAAAATCATTATATTTAATATTGAATATATATGTTACAGAACGAGTATAGATGTAAGCGTGAAGTCCCATTCAAAACCTAATTTAAACTTTTTAATAAATGTAAAAATAAATTTTAGTATTATCTAATTTTTTCCATCGTTTTTTTTTATAATTGTGAATATTAATTATTTTTAAGAAAATATCATTTATTGACTATTGAATATATATGTTATAGAACAAGTATAGATGTAAGCGTGAAGTCCCATTCAAAACCTGCTTTATTATAACAGGGTTTATCATTATCTAAAATGAATTTTTGGTTTATAAGTGAAGTTAGTAAAATGTTGAGGTGTTTATCATTATTTAAAATGAATTTTGGTTTATAAGTTAAGTTAGTAAAATGTTGAGGTGTATATCGAGATTTTAATTTTTAATGATTTTTTCATTTTGATGACCTATTTTAAAGAGAATGTTTAGTTTTTAAAAAAAACTATATAGAATAAAAATATTATCACTCAAATGGGTATGTTAAAAAATAAAATTAAAAATAAATATAGTTGAAATTTAAATATTCCATTTACTTTGTAATTAAGTGAAAAAATATATTTTATTTAATACAATTTAAAAAATATATTTCAAAAAATAATTTAAAAATAAAATGAATATTTTTTTGTTTTTAAAATATTTATTATAAAATTTTCTAATCTTTTAATTTAACAAAAATATAGTGATTTAAAAAGCTTATCTTAATACTTTTCTGATATATAAATAAAATTTTAAAAACTCACAAATAATCAATTACCCACCCTCTTAAAATTATCATCATCACAATGTTTTAATAAGATTTTATTTTCAATAATAACAAAATCTCACGAAGACAAATTATTTGTATAATACGTCATCGATTCTTCAAATCTACATTATTATATTATAATGATTCATCATTAAAGCAACAGAGGTCCCGCGTATCTTTGAAACTTTTCAGCGGTCTCGAATGCATATAATTATAATTTTTTATTAAAATTAAATCGACTCATCCATACGAAAAGTACGATAAAAATTTTAAACTATTTATATTTTGTCATCGTTAACTTTTAAAAATGATTAAAATTAAATAAACCCATCCACATGAAAAGTGTTAAAAGAATTAAATTATGTATAATTGGTTATCATTGATTTTCAAAAGGTTATATCATTAAAAAAAAATCAAATTAGAGTTATTTATATCTATAAATATAATATATGAAATAATAATAAATTATTTATAACAATAAATTAAAATATTATAAATATTTTATCAATATTTTCCTCTATTAATATTAATCAATCTTTCACTATTAATATAATTAATTGAAGTTTTTTTTTTATTAATGTGAATTTAAAAATAAAATAATTATTTTTAAAATTAGGATTAACACTCATAATTTTCTCCTACAAGTTTTCAATATTTTTTTTTAATGAAAACGGTTATGAAATATATTAGGAAGACAGTAGAAATCTGCTGGTACAATTACAATTAGCTTTCATTAGAACAGGCTTAGCGCTTACTTCGAGCGTTAGCCCTCGGATGAATATTTAAGGTAATCTGTCGTATCCCTTGTTTCCATCTAAAGATAGGACACCTTTGCTTAGCAGTGCTGCCTTGTTTGCCTCTTTATCTGCTTCGTTGTTTAATTCTCAGAGTATGTGGAATAGATCGATTGACTGGAAGCTTGCCCGAAGGAGTTTGATTTTCTTGAGGATTTTCTTGAGTCGCATATGACTGGGAATAATATTAGAAGAAAGAGCCTGAATAATGATACATGAAACCTTGAAGACATTTCGATCTGTAATGTTCTTGGCTAGGGCTTGAGAGAGTCCTTGCCAGAGGGCTAACACTTCAGCTATGTTATTGGTGTCCTCGCCAATTACCCAAGAATATGAGATAACCTTTATTTCCTCGGGATCTATAAGCACCCCTCCCTCGCGTGCCGCACTGAGGTTTCCTTTAGAAGCTCCGTCAAAGAAGAGGCTCTCTAAAGTGAGTTTCGCCATTTTGTGAAGGATGAAGAATCTAATCTAATCTCCCATTTGTTTGTGGGAGGCACTGGAACTGTTGCCACTTTCAACGGATTTGGGAGAATGCTAGACATCCATTCTTCTCAATAGAAGTTAAATTACCTTTGTTTGTTGGAAGATGAATAGAGGAAAGGAAATCCCCCATCAAAGCTTTGACTTTTGCAACAACTTGGTCTGTGTTGATTTTTTTCCCTTTGAATATTCGAGCATTGCGCTCTAACTAGATTTTCCACAGGATAAATTTTGGAAAGGATACCCATCAGAGTTTTAATCGCTCTTTTTTGTTAAGGGAGAAAGGACACGCAACCTGCCAATGGATGAGGAGTGAGGTTAACTCCGCTGGGAAGATTACAGGGTTCATCCAAGGGACTAGCGCTTGACTCCAAACCTCCCGAGAAAATGGGCAGTTCAACAGTAGATGGACCGCTAATTCTTCCTCTGAAACGCAGAAGGGACATCCCGTGGGGCCTTCCCATCCTTTTCTTTTGAGGTTGTCTCCTGTAAGGATGGCATTGTGAGCCAAAATCCAGATGAACATATCAATTTTTGGAAGACATTTCACCCTCCATATTTCTTTCCATAGAGCTGGATTGGGAGGAACATTCATAATCGTGTTGGCTTGATTGTATCCTTCGGAGGCAATGTACAGGCCAAATTTAGATCCCCATCCCCTGAGATCTTTTTGACTTACTGCATTTGGCGATTTCCCATGAAGAAAATCTCGTAACAGAGCTTCCTCGTGTCGCAGATGGCTTGGGCATCTTGGTAGTTTCCAGTCTTTTCAGGTTTCGACTTCATTTGAATGCCAATTTGAGATATCCCACATCGTGGATAACTTTTGGACGTGGAGAAAGTATTTGAGGTTAGAGGTGCCTGGCATGGAGTCTAATGGTGGCTCTCCCAGAATTGAGTCCTCCCATATTAAGATATTTTTCCCGCTGCCCGGGATCCAAGTTATGAGAGGTTTGAAGAATCCAGAGGATTTTTGACAGGCTGTGAAAATAGAGGAGCCTTTTGAGACTTTAGGGAATGTGTCGAGACATCTCCTCCTAGCTGCAGTGAATTATTTCTTCCATAGTGCGTGTTTGCTCGAGGTTAGCTTTTCAGTTACCAGATTCCAGAGGAGCTTGGTCCCTAGTGCCAAATTTTGGGATCTCAGATCTCTTATTTGAAGGCCTCCTTCTGAGTAAGGCTTTATTGCTTTCCCCCAGCTGACTAGTGGCAATTTTTTGTAGCTTTGTTTGCCTCCTTTCCACAGAAATCTTATCAGAATTGCCTCAAGCTTGGTTATAATTCCATTTGGAGCTAACATAATGGAGCTTTGATAAATCAGAATGTTGTTAAGGACAGATTTGATGAGAACAAGCTTTCCTGCCAGATTTAGCCAGGTATCCTCCCAGGCTTGGATTCTAGCTTTAATCTTGTCAAGTAGGGGAGACCAATGAGAGGAATTTGGCTTGGATTTGAAATGGGAACTCCTAAATATTTGAATGAATCCCACTGAGTTTCCCCTTCCATCTCCATAATGCTAACTATTTCCATCATTTCCCTTGGCTTGTAGTTCCATCCGAAGATTTGACTTTTCCTATAGTTTATCTGACTCCCAAAAGCTTCCTTATAGAGATCTAGTCGTTGTTTAAATTTATAGGCTATGATGGTACTTGCCCCTCCCAAAAGAAGCGTATCATCAACAAATTGAGCATGATTGATATCTTTGACCCCTCTTGCTATTTTTATGCCCATTAATTCTTGTTGAATACAACATTGTTCTAGTTGGAAGCTAAGCGTTGAATCTTGAATGACATAGAGTAGATGAGACATCGGGCAACCCTATCTAAGCCCCATGGAAGCCTGAAAAAATTATGTTGCTCGACCATTGACTAACGGGGCTATCCATGGAGATCCAATATAGGCCTTAATCCAGTGAATGAAAGCAGTGTTGAATCCAAACTTCTGCATTACCTGAAATAAAAAATCATGCTTTGTCAAAAGCATTTGCAAGATCTAACTTCACAACCATACCTTTTTCGCGCTGGTGCATGCTTGAATGAATCACTTCTTGAACCAGAATTATGTTGTCAGTGATATGCCTTCCTTTGATGAAGCCACCTTGGTTCTCTGGGATGATTGCTGGCAGAATATCTTTGAGACGGTTGGCGATCACTTTTGTGATAATTTTGTAACCAATGTTACACAAGGAGATTGGGCGGAATCTGTCGAAGGATAAAGCTCCTTTTTCTTTTGGTATTAAGGCTAAGAACACAGAGTTGGTGCTCCCACCAATCTTGTGGCAATTTTGTGACTTTATTACAAGCTTATGCAGATCATGTTTTATGATTGGCCAGCAGACTTGGAGGAATCTGGCTGTAAATCCATTAGGACTAGGTGCTTTATCGGGGTCCATGCTGTCCAAAGCCAATTTAATTTCCTTTAACGTGACCGATTCTATAAGTTGTTGATTTGATCTTGGCCAGAAGACCGAAGGAATCAGGTTGAGAACTTGCTGGTGGATTCCGCTAGTAGAGTCCTTAGAATAAATACCTTTAAAATGGAGGTGGGCAGCTTGCTTGATACTTTCAAAATCATTTACAATCTGATTCTGGCTGTGGATTTCTTTTATGGAATTGAATTGTTTTTTGGCTTCTGATTGCTTATGAAAATTTTTTGTGTTCTTATCCCCAACTTTTAGCCAAAGGCTTTGGGATTTTTGTCGCCAATAATCTTCTTCCTCTTTGTAGGCTGCATGGAGCTTTCTATGGAGGGTTGTTTCTTTCTCCAGGTTGTTTGGGTTTGGATTTCCTTCTTCCATAGAGAGTTGATGAGTTTCCAGCTGCTGTTGGGATTCCACTCTTTTGATGAGAGCTCTCTTCATTCTTTGTAGTTTTTCTTCCCACACAAAAAAGGGAGAACCTGTGACAAGAGTTTGCCATACTTGATTGACCAAATCATGGAAATCCTCATGCTGGATCTAGGAGGGGCTTAAGCGAAAAGGGATAGAACCCATATAAGAATCTTTGGTAAATTCTACAAGGACTGGCTTATGATCGGAGGCGTTGAAGGGAAGAATTTTGGAGACCGCGTTGAGGTATAAGAGGAGGAAGGAGATCTGGCCCAAGAATCTGTCCAGCCTTGCTGCTATGTGCTTCGGGCCGGTTCTTTTATTAGACCAAGTAAATTTGCCTCTGGGGGATTTTATATCTTCCAGATCCCAATCAAGAATGATGTCTTTAGCCCATTCTCGACAGGGGTCTCTTACAATGGAACCCCCTTTTTTTTCTCCAAGGGCTAAAGTAACATTGAGGTCTCCGACAATAATAATGTTCTCTAATTGATGGCTGCTAAGGAACTCTTTCAAAATATTCCAACAGTTTTTTTTTTTTCAGAGGGTAGAACAGGAACATAAATATTAAATAAACACATGTAAATACCTGACTCCTTATGAATTAGCTTGGTGAGGATCCAATGGGTACAATGCTCAGTATTCAAAAGATCAAAAGTGGAGGAGTTCCATAGGGAGCCAATTCCTCCGGAGGCTCCTCTAGCGCTGACCGCTACTCCTACTCCTTCGTTCCAAAAGGTTGCACTGAATTGGAGAAATTCTGATTCCTCCATTTTAGTCTCCTGGACAAGTAGAATGTCTAGGTTTGAGATTTAGAGTAAGTCTTTCATAGCTTTTTTTTTTTACCTCCTAACCCCCTACAATTCTAGGAGACTATATTCATTACTTGCTTTTTGGATTGGAAGGCGTCCTTTGAGAGGGCTTCCCTTGATTCTTTGTACTTCTGGAATTTAGTATTGTTTCCAGAGTTTGTTGAGTTCCTTGGAGTTTATCTTTGTATGTCTCCCTTTCTCGTATTTCTTTTTCCGTTTTCCTTCCTCTGGTGGCTGGTTTTGGGGAGTTTTGAGATAGCCCAGTGTCTGCTTCACCCTCATCTTCTTCCGATGTCTCTTCCTTTGTCTCTCAAAGCTGGGTTTCTAGGATTTCTCCTAGTCCTAACTGAGGAGGTGGTTCCTTATTAGCTTGGCTTGTCATTTCTGGATTGTTTTGCTTTTCTACTTTATTTTTGGTAGTAGGTAATTCATTCTCTTTTCCTCCAAGCACCACAAAGCTATTCCCCATATCATTTTGACCTCTTTGGTTTTTCCTTTCCTTTTTGGAGTTAGGGTTGGGGTTTTCCTTGGATATTTTCGCTTGCTGCCATCCTTCTCCTGAATCTTTCTCTTGCTGTAATACCTGGGTTTTTGGGCAATTCTTTTGGAAATGCCCATATTCGTGGAAGCTTCAACACTTAAATGGTAGTTGCTCGTAGTCCAGTTTTTGATAATGATGCCAATCCCTGATAGTTAACTTGATTGCTTCAGGTAGTCCAGCTTCCAGATCTACTTCTACACAGATCCAAGCGCAAGAATATTTCCTTTTTGGATCATCTTTATCAATAAATGTTCCAATCCTGTTACCAATGGTTTGCAGGGAGGAGGGGTTCCAACAATGAATCAACAAGTTGGGTAGGCGAACTCAAACCGGAACTGCCTTTGGCACATCCACTTCAGTGTCGAAGTTAGGAGTCTAGCGGTTTAAGTAGAGCCCTTGTGGTCCCATGAAGTAAGGCCCACTCTTGAAAATTAAGTCCTGATCCTCTTTGGAGATAAATTCAAACAAGAAGAACCCTCTTCCGACTGCATAGCTGGTGACGCTGTTTGAGATCAGTGGTCTCCAATTTTTTTGAATCCAGTTTTCAACTGTTTGGGGAGAGGGCCAAAGCCCTGTGAATTGTCCTACTAAATCCCGGTCTACCATAGAGACGACCACACTCATGGGTTGATCAAGAGGTAAAGTGATAACTGGAACCTCTTCTAGCTTTCTTACGAATTTTGGGATAACTTCGGCTACTTTCTTCTTCCCTTGGGAAATTAATAGTCTTGTAAAAGATTCTTCATCGGTGGAGGATGGAGGGGGAGGTGACAACTCACCACCTCCAATATAGCTCATCTCAAACAAAGAAAGGCTCCTATCCCAACATAATGGGGGCTAGATCAGGAACGAGGGTCCCCTCGGGCATCAGATCGGATCTCAGGAAGACCACCAAATCCTGAGGCACAACGATGCCAGAGCTATGGAGTCACATCAGGGGGCTGGATCGAGAAGCTCACCTTCGATCTAGAGATTTCCCTAGGTCGCCAGGCCTTGACCCTCAGTACTGCGCCTAATCGTTGTGCTCCACTCTAAATCCTATATTCTCGAGATATTATGCTTGAAAACAAGTCTCATTAATTTCCTTCCTACAAGCTTTCAATATTGATATAATTAATCAAAGTTATTTTTTTATTAATGTGAATTTAAAAAATAAAATAATTATTTTTAAAATTAGGATTGATACTCATAATTTTTATGGTCAAACTAGTTATTAAACTAATGGGAAAACAAACAATTTGAGATAAGAAAATTTGTAAGATTGTAATAGAAAAGATGTTGATAAGCACTTTCTTTTTAACTATGCCTTCTTTTAACCAAGCCATATACGATTATACATGAAAATAATATAAGAAAATGGTTAAAAAGTCATGGAAAAAGGGCTAAAGGCTAGGTTGGTTTTAGAAGTTATCATTTAATTACTCTTAAAATCACTAAGGAATAATACATTAGAAGAGTTAAAGGTTCCTTTTGAGTTAAGAGTCGATGAGATAATGTTATATGGGAATGCTATTGCTAGGTTTAACAACAATAGGGTTGGTTAAAATATATTAATTGTAATATAGGAGTTAAGCAAGGTTGTCCCTTATTCCTGACCCTTTAAGGCATTTACATTGACTAGTTAGAGGCATGCTTGGAATAATTAGGGTGTGTGGACATTATTTTAGTTGGGACAATCATCATCATTCTTAATGTTGACAATTTTGTTTTCTTACGGCGAGGTGTCCCTATGATATGAACAACGAATAATTCTTAAGGATTTTTGTTCTAACACGGGTATGCCAGTGAACATTGACAAAATAAAGGTTATGATAATCAAATCCAAAAAGATCATTTACACTAATTTTGTGTAGGACAATAACAAATCAAAGGAAGATAATTCATACAAATATCTCAAAGTCAACCTTCATCACAAGCTTCAATGGAACTATAACATTGAGAGAAGGATTACCGGAGGATGGAAAACTTGTTTTAATCTTGAGAACAATTGAAAATCAATGTATTTTTGGTTCTCAGAAAAAAGAAACTCCTCTTTGAGTATCTTGTCACTCTTGTTATGTTATATGGATGTGAATTTTGGGACTGCAAAATATCTAAGGCATCGTGGAAAAGAATGGAGAAAATCTAGAAGTATTTTATAATTTATAATCTTAAAATTAAAAGCAATATGACCAATCTTATCCTCCTTATAGAAGGTAGTATTTACTCCATTGAGAGAATTAATATGACAAGGTACCTAATGTACAAACATAAGACAACTAACATGAAAGACAAGAGGATTCCGAGGATTGTTTCAAACTCTAACCAAAGTCAGTTGTGGATTATTAAGGAGGTTAGCATAAATATGTTAAGTCTTGGCTAAACCATTGGAGAATAGAGGAGGTCTCTTTGTGGAATATTCATACCATTAAAAATACGATCTCATTTAAATTTAAGGAGAAATTATGGTGCGATAAATAGATAGAATTAGGATATTATAAAAAAGTCATGAACCACAATCTAGAAGATCAAATGTATCTTTCTTTTATAGCTATTATAAGGAAGAAAATCAACATTGATAAAATAAGAATGAACTCTCACAAGCTTCATAATGAAAGAGGGCATTGAACAATTCTTAAAACACCATGAGATGAAATAATTTGTCATCTTTTTGATACTAAGAAGTTGGTGGATGAAAATCACTTTCTCTTAGAATGTCTTACTTATACCCACCTTAGATCTCAATTTCAAAATACTTGTAACATTATCGACCTTCCTACCTATTGACTCATCAGAACTATATAATTTCTCTCCATTCCTTTCAAGCATAGAAATAAAATGCCAAAGCAGACTAATCAATTCCTTTAAGGTCCAATAGATGAAAGTTGGTATCAGTGGACGAGTGGACAATAATCATCACCACCACCATCAATATAAGATCAAATTTACCTAGTTTTGTAACATAATTACTTTTCAAAACCTCTTAGCTTAAAAAAACCATAATGAATTTGGTACTTTCATTTTCACCACTAATTTGTCATTATTAATTCTAGAAAGTGTTATATATATATCCCAAGAAACCTACTAGGTACTTCCCCTCATTCCAAGGATTGTGCTTAGGATAAACCGTATTTATTTAAGCTTTCCAACATAGGGCTCAAGACCATTACAACAATATACTTGTTAAGAGCTCAACATATCCCAACTATTATAACTAGACCGAATCGACTATATATATATATATATATATATAATGTGAAAATATTGTATGATTAATTCAAACTAATTTTCCATTATTATGAACTTAAAAACTAAAATGACTATTTTTAAAATTAGGATCAATACTCATAATTTTTATATTGAAAATTGATCATTGAACAACTCTAAAACACTTTTAAATATAAGGCGAATACTCATAAACCTTGCCACAAACAAAATTGTAAAATTGTTTTTACATACCGTCTCTTACTAATATAAGATATAACTTTATCGTTTACCAAAACTATAATGGCCTTGGTACCATCATTTTCACCTTGCTTAATTATAAGTTATCATCATTATTTCTAAATTTATATTATTAAAATTAAATAAACAAATGAGTTTTTTTTGAAAAAAAAATTTGAATTTATATAATTTATCATTATTAATTATAGAAATTATTGAAATTAAAACAATTTGACTACATGAAAAGTTAAAAACAAAGTTTTAAATTTCTAAAGTTATAATTATTAAAATTAAATCAATTAAAACAAATGAGTTTTAAAAAAAAATGGAATTTATATAATAAAAAAAATGAAATTTATATAATTTATAATCATTAATTATTGAAATTATTGAAATTAAATCAACTTGGCTACATGAGAAATTTAAGAAAAAAGTTTAATTATTTGTAATTTTTCATCATTAATTGTAGGAAGGGTTCTATGATTGTATCATAGAAAATGTCATGGAGTTATTTACCATCATTTCATTATATAAAGAGAATACGTGAAATGACAATAAAATAATTAATAGGAAGAATATATATATTTTTATAAAGATTTATTAATATTAATATGGTTGATTGATTTTGTTTTTCAATTATTGTAAGTTTAAAATATAAAATAGTCATTTTAAAATTAGGGTTAATATTATGGCGAAACTAGTCATTGAAATATTTTGGTATGTATGAATTTGTTAAATTTTCTTTTAATATTCTCTACCCAAGATATAATTTTATTGACTTTTATAATTTAATTACTTTTTAAATATTATTAGATCATAAAACTCAATTATTTTTCAAATCTTATTAGATTATGAAAATCATAATGCTTTGATACTTTCATTTTTATTATGTTTAATTATATAAATGATATTTTTAAGAATATTTAATCTAATAACATCATCATCACATATAAATGTATATAGTTTTTCATGTCATACAGATATATATAGTTGCAAATGGAGTGAGTTAATAACTCGACCAATTTTTATGATAGTCATTTTTTTTTATGAGGTAAAGTTCTTCCTTGATCCCGTTGGATTACTGAAAGGGGGGGAGGGTGAATCAATAATAGAGCAATTTAATCATTTTTAACCATATAATCCAAGTGTTATATCAATGAAGCATTATCATCCAATACCTGCAGAGTAAATAAGCAATGAACAAATGAACAAACACACACACACAATACACCAATGTTTTACGTGGAAACCCAAATCAAGAGAAAACCATGAAATGCTTTTTCTTATATGTCTTGAAGAATTACATTGATTGGAAGCACCAACTTCCTTTGTTTTCTAGCTGCAACTGTAAGGAGACTCCAACCCCTTAGTTTCTCAGGCTACAACCTCAGGGAAGCTCCAACTCCCCAATTCTCTGGCTACAACCCCCTATGTTCTCCAGCGACAAACGAAAGGTGGCTACAACCACCTGTCCTTGCCCCGTTCAACCGCCTTGAAGTAGAAGTAGAATGATGGAACCACTGTCACACTATCACTGTGAGATATACCGATGTAAACCTGTACCAATAAATATTAACCATGCATCAACCTGTAACTCAACCTGTAATCAATCTGTACCATAAACAAGTGCATCAACCATGCACCAACCTGTACCAAACAACCTGTAATCAACCTATACCATAAACAAGTGCATCC
>CBVK0100854572.1:0-12574 GCA_900067695.1 Picea abies
GATGGAAGTTGGATGAAGACCTCCCTTGCTTTCTACATACCAGACCCTGGTTCCTGTGTCAATGTTGCTTTCCTGGGTCTCTTTCCATTCGACCACCCCCATTTATTAAATCGTGACATAAAAACTGATGGGCATCGGGCTTTGCTCCTACAAGCAATCCAGGAGTGACTTTTGTCGCCAACAGATCTCAGCAAGGGGGCCATGCCAATAAAGTTTAGCTCTTAGCAATTGAGGAGAGGGTCATACCCATCTATTATAGCTCTTGGAAGTGAGGAGGAGGGTCATATCACATATCATCAACACATATGGGGATGAAAAGAGGGTTTTAACAATAATCAACGACTCATGGGAGATTCAAATGAGTCATCCCATCATCTATAACATGTGGAGGTTCTTAGAGGGAGCCATGCCCTTTTTATGTAGGTCGTGGGAACCTCTAAACGGGGTCGTATAATCCATTGTTGGTTGTATCATTTATTGTTGGTGACTTACATGGTTATCTACAGTTGTGTGAGAATCAAAGAGCAGGGGCTATGCCATCCCCTTTGTTGTACGTGGGTTTGGTGAGGGTTATATATTAATAAATCATAAATCAGATTGGTTTCGCTGGGATTTACCTCCTGTTATGATAGTTGTGTCATCTTCAATAACTTGTGGTCATTCAAAGGGGGTTGATCTAATGAAAAATATGTTGTCCAACAATGAAGTTTCACATGGGTTAGAATAATAGATAGATCCGAAGTACAATAGTTGTGTTTCATTTTCTATCATGATAGTTTGATTGAGATCATCATCCTCTACATTTAATGTACTATTGTTTTGATAATAAATATAATAAAACCATTTTTGTATGCCAAGTCTATGATGGATCTGTGTAACATCGTTGAAAAGAAAGAGATATGAAAAAAATAGAGACAAAAACATATCAGGGACTAAGAGGGTCTGTTGTGGAATTTTCTTAAGAGCATATCTGAAGTTTTAAACCCAAAAATATATCAGTAGTTGGTAAAAAGGGGACACTGTTTGAAAAAATATCTGAATCAAATGAGCAAAAATATATTAGCAATAAACCCAAAACATATTAGTAGCCCGAAAGGGATCTTATAGTGGTATCAGAGTTGTGCATCCTTCCAGTATGAGGGGAAATCAGCTGAAGGGTATTTTAAGTTTGTTTTTGATAAGATACCAACACTTATACCTGTCAATTTTAGTAGTGGTAACTTGGTATCAAGGTGCATTGAATGGCTTGATAAAGATGAAGACAGATCAAGAACTCATGGTATAAATTTCTTAGGTATTTCAAGGACATTAGAAGAATCTAAAAAAATTGTTAGAGCATCCCAAGTTGTTGGAGCCTCACCTATCAATTGTGAAGAAGGAAGAAGGGTTTAAATCTCAAGCAGTTGGTGACATGAATACATCACCTCCTGATGGAAGTTTCACAAAACCTTGGGATGAATTCTTGGAAGTGCATGCATCTATTCATGTTGAGGATGTGTGCAATGAGGTTGACAAAACAACATCCTTTTATACACCATTAGAGCTATCCTATAAGGTCGATAACACTGGTGCATATGATGGGCATGTTGATAGCACATATGATAAATATTTGGTGTTGGATGCTGATCTAATTTCTAGGGAATTATGAAAGAAGGATAACAAAGAGGAAGTTGATTTTTGGAAGCATGATTGTGAATACAAAGCAGAAAATTTGTAGGAATATGATAGTTCCCATGAGCCCCATCATTTCCCAGGGAACCTAAAGGTAAGTGAAGATATGATTATTGCAACCATAAAACATTTTGAGGATACTCATAAGATTATGGAAAAGTGTTGTTGGAAGGAAGAGCCTCCAGGGAAACATAAGAATTTTGAAGGAGAAATTTCCCTTGCAAATTTTCAGGCACTCAAAGAAGCATTGGTGGTAATGAAATCTAATTACATACACCTACTTTTAGATAAAGATCCTCTTCTCATGCTTGATGAGATTTATTTTGATGCACTAAAAGGGAAAGAAGAGGAAGTTGATAATATTACCCATGGGCTTAAGGTTACCAAGGATTCTTTGAAGAGCACTCAAATGGCCCTTCAAGAATCATAAATTTAGGTTGATGAGATTTGTATGGAATTGAGTTTGGCATATTCTTCATCATCCATAGTAGAAACTTAGTCATTTATGGCATCCATATCACATGAGGATGTTAGTGGTACTCATGATTTGAGGGAAGATCATCTTGTGATTGTAAAGCACGAGGAGAATTCAGATTTGCATGGGCTTAAAGAGAGGTATGCCTCATAATTTTTGATTATAAACACAGTTTGCATCATGGGGATCATGAGCCACCTCTTTTGGAGGGCCGATTGAATGCTCAAGTCATATCTATAGATGATATAGTTGAGCATATACCTTGTGGACTAGTTAACAAGGAAGTGTATGTATCTACTGATTGTGGGAATGGGTATATTAAAGATGTGGACACAACAAGCTCAGATTTAGGTTCAGATGACACTAGTGGAGTGAATGCATAGGATAAGATTAAAAGGGAGCAGAATGATACAATGGATTTCCATGAAAAAGAATGATTTAGTGCATCCACAAGTGAAACATGCATAAGTATATATATTGGTGATGTAGATATTGTTATTGATAATCTGTGTGAGAAGGAGAGAGATTATTTTGAGGATGGTATGTTAGTTCATAACATTTTCCCATCATCTTTTCTTGAGGATTGCAGGGCAACAACTAATGGAAAAACTATCACCATTGTCATCATATTTGCAAAGAAGCCTTACACAGATAATGAAGAATATGCTCTTCATGATCTAAGTTGTGAGACTCCTCCTAATGCATGTGATGGTAGTGGGGTAATATGGAATCCAAGTAACTATTCAAGTATTCCATTGGAACAAGCAGGTGAATTTCACCTTGATTGCATGGTGAGGTATTCTCATAAATTTTCTTTCATCCCACATACGTATGATTTGACTATGTTTCTAATGGCACATAAAGGTAGGTTAGATAAAATATTACACATATCACTCTGGTATGATGTGCTTCCATATTCAGAAGGTGAATTCAAATCTTGCAGGTCTCTTACTTTGTTTCCACTAGATGGTTGCATATAAAAACATGGATCAAAGAATTGGCTTATTTGGATTCCAATGGTTATCTGTGTAGCACAGTGGAAGTCAATAATTATTGGGGATGGTGGACTTCTAACTTGGCTATGGGATCTGGGAATTCATCAGATTGGTAGATTGATTCAAATTTTGATAATGATTAATATGGTTGTGATAGTGATTGGTTGGTTTTAGTTTTGGAATGACATGAGAGGAGATGTTGAGACTTATTCTATATGGGAAACATATTTTCTTTGTCAATACCCATGATTGAATATGGCAGTGGATTTGCAAACTTTGACTTCATTGAGATGCCTTTGCAAGATATGATTCATGGTAGTGGGTTTAACTCTTCTAGGAATTTCATCTTGGGGTTCCAGGAGACGGGAAAGTAGTTTGGGTATGATAGTCGGAAAATTATGATTAGAGTGGTGCAACATCATCATGGTGGTTCCTTTCTAAGACTAGCTTGGCACCGTGAGATTACATTATTTGGTAGTTCGACAACTGATAAAGATGAGAGAGCTGTTTTTACTTTCAGGAGTTTACTTCTGTGGTGCATTGGATTGGTTTCCTAGAAGAGCAATTCTTTGAGGGGTTGACTGAGTTTTTGCAATATCTAATTGCTTTACTTATCGGTAGTATTTGGGAGGCCTCTTGTGTTAGTACCTTTCAGGACAATTCTTTGAGCAGAGGGTGCTTCACATCTTCCATGTTGGTTTGGGACCCTGGGATCATTCTCAATTTCATCTTGGTTAAGTCTGTTGATTGTAATATTGTGATGGCATTGTTTGAGGACAATCAATCTTTAGGAAGAGAGGATTGTAATGTTCCCATTTTTGGGGTTTCTTTCTCTACAATTGGAGGTGACTTTATGGGTTTGTGTCAACCTGATTATAGGGGTAATTTGATGTTACCAGTGAGCTTAGATGGTTTATAGGAGTTATATGATTCTTTCAGATGTTGTTTCTGGCTTTCGGTTTGGGCTCCAAGAATCTGGGAGGGAGTGTCTATTTTTTGCAATTCACCCAACCGGGTTCGCTTATAATATTTCATCATTGGGATCACTCAAGCATAATCATTTTTCGGTTCCGATGCATTTCGATTGTTCCCATAATTTGGGAGCAATATTGAGCATTATCTAATTAATTTCACTAAGGGTTTTATTTTAATTAAATGATCTAACACCCTCTTTTCCGTAGTATGCAAATATATGTCTAAATGTTGCCATGAGTCATGGAGAATATGTCTAATGTTTTGAACCTTGATGAACAATTCAAATCATAAAATGCATTTTGATGATAATGAAAAGAAATTGCTGATGGGTGGATCACTTACACAAAAGATGATTCCATGAGAGGGAATGGTAAGGAGGAACCCTTATTGCTTGAGATTACCTCTGCCAGGCAGTACCTTGCGGAATTAAAAATATTCAAGCCCAAAACTATCCTCTATCTAAAAATATTTATATACTAGTCAAGCTAGTGGTTGGGTGGTCCTCCTTAAAAATCAATGACAGAATGAGAAAAGTACCCATCTCGAAGTTTCTGATCTGAACCATGAAATGGGCGATTTGACCCATGAAATCTTGATACATAAGGCAAGAAAATGAGGAAAATCACAAACATAGAGGGTGTTGAATGATTGTAACCGCAAAGAGTATTCTATTTATTATTGATTTATTATTCATTAGATCAATCCCCTTCTGTGGATTGATCATGTCGGGCATTGTAATTGACCAAATACCCTTTTGCGAATTGGTCAAAACCTAATTGTAATATGCAAATTAAGAAGTCGGCCCCCAGGCAAATTAAAGTGGTTCTAACCACCCAAAAAGACATGTTGTCCCTGCCAGTGAAGAGACACCTCCTTTTAGCGCTTGCTAGTTTGTATAAATAAAGGAAGCTAATGCCTCATTTGTTCACTCACTCAACTCACTCATCTAGTGTGCAAGTATTGAAGGAAGTTACCAGTTGTTGGAAGAAGGAAGAGAGAGAGGTGCATTGCTTGGGAAAGGATAGTCTCTAGTGTTTGGTTTATTGTCTTGGCATTGTATTGGCTATCTATATTAAGGAAGTTTTTGCTGGGTTTTCTTCCCCATGAGGGTTTCCCAAGATAAATGTCATGTATCTTGTGATTGTGTTTCTCTCAGTGATCCTATCTATGCTATGGTTATCTATTAAATTGAAAAGAAACCTAATAATAGCTTAAATCTTAACATGGTATCAGAGCTAAGATGATGAGAGCACCTTTCACTGGATAAGCAAAAACGTCACTGTTCCTGTACAAGAAAATTAGGGATTTTGATTGGAGATGAATTTTTGCATAAAAACCATCTAGAAAAGTGTGCCCTACCCTAGTGAATATTTTTTCACCTTGAGCACACCTTTTCAGTGGACAGAACTCCTGTAAAGTGAAACCCTAGTTTTCATTGGTACAAGAAAACTAGAAAACCAGAAGTACCAGAAGTACCAAAAAACTAGAAGTACTAGAAAACCAGGAAACTAGAACCAATACCAGAAGTACCAATCCAGATTTATGCAAGCTCAGTTTCAAGGGGTAAAATTTGGAATTTTCATAAACTGACTATACCAGCATACTCGCTTCAGTCCAACACATCTTTTGATGAGTTCAGTTTTTAGATACAAGAAATTTGATTTTTCTATTATTTCTATAGCCCAGAGGGCTAGGGTTTCTACTGCAAGAAATAATGGCTACCAGTATGAGGGTAGAAGACAGACTGGAAGGACTTGGAAACTTAAGATCTTGGAAGCATAGGTTGTAGATGATTCTAGACGAGAATGATCTCCTAGAACATGTTATAGTGGGTGTACTAGAACCCAAGGAAGAAGAGAAAAAGGCCAAGCATAATAAAAATGAAAAGAAAGCAAAGAGAATCGTGTCAGATTCAGTAAAAGATCACTTGATCTCTCATATATCTGAACTACATACAACAAGGAAAATGTATGAAGCACTTAGTAGGTTATATGAAAGCAAAGACATTAGCCATAATCTTTCCTTAAGAAATCAACTTCGTAATATGAAGATGGAAAACTGAGAATCTGTCTCATCCTATCTTATGAGAGTTTCTCAGATTAGAGATCAACTTGCAGCGATTGGAGATGCCATTAGTGACAAAGATCTTATAACCACAACCCTAAATGGGTTTCCAACATTTTGGATTCCTTTTGTACAAGGAGTGTGTGCAAGAATCAAGTTACCCAAGTTTGATAAGTTATGGGCATATTGCACACATGAACAATCTAGACTTGCAGACCAATAGAAGAGATTAATTGTTGATGAAGCGAAAGCTCTTACAATTCAAAAGAACAGAAGAAGTTCCTCCAAAAAGAACAATAAATAATCTAACTCCATAAGAGTTCCAAATAATAAGAAAGATGTTTCAAAGATCAGATGCTACAAATGTTAAAAGTTGGGACACTTTTCCTATGACTTTCCTCAAGGAAAAGGGAAAAGAAATCATCAAGCACATGTGGCAGAGGAAGAGGAATCTCCTCCTTCAAAGAAAACTTTAGTAGAAATTGAGGATTATGTACTTTCAGTTGAAGATAGTTGATTTGAAGAAAGATAGCAAATGATGGAGTCCATGGAGCCTCCCCACACAAAAACAATATATAAGTATTCATGTTTATTTTTAGTATCTTGTTTACTTTAATACTTTATCATTACAAGTTAGATTTTTGTGAGAATGTTAATTAACCTCATTTTATTTCAGTGTCTATGTAGATTTATGAAGGAAGTATCAAAGAAGAGGATAAAGAAAGAGATAAAATATTTATTTCAGGTATGATCACTCATGAGAGTGACAAAGGTATGTGTTTAGCTATGATAGTAAGAGAAAATTTGGTAATTTCATAGCTAGAGTGAAAAAGAGTTCAAAAGTATTATTCATGATTAGGGTTTAAGATGTGTACATGGTTGAACAAGTTTTGCTTAAGAAAATATGTGTACTACTCTGATAGAAATCATGATATAGTTTTATTTGATTACTGCTTATTGCTACTAACTGATTGGCTAAGTGACATATCTAATAAAGCATACTGTAAGTAAGTTTACAGGTCTCAAAATAAACAACTTATGCCTTGACTTGCATAAGTTAGACATCATGAGAAGGACTTATGATATGGTGACAGTCAATAAGAACCAGGTAGTATCCAGTATTTATATAGGAGCAAGAGGCTCCTAAAGATGCAAAACATAAATGTTCAAGATGAAGATAAAGATGGATACTCAGATGTAGTTGATGAGATGCAGGTAACTGTAGGTTGCTCCAACACCGTTCTTATAGATGCAGAGGGAGCAAGTTTATCCAGTATGAAGTCAGAAAGAAAGAAATGTCTGAACTCAAAGAAGGCACCCATGATATTACACAAGAGAACTTCAAGGATGAGTAATGAGATATTTTGATCAAGATGAAAGTTATCCAGTAGATGGATGGTGCCCAACAGATGGGTGGAATGGAATTATACCATGGAAATATTTTGGATCACAAGAGATTTTTTTCAGATCCCATAGCTAGACCTTCATAAAGAAGGAAAAGAGAAGAGAACTTCATAGAGAAGGAAGAGACCCTCGTAGAGAAGGAGAAAAAGAAGAGATCTTTGTAGAGACAAAAGATACCTTCATAGAGAAGGAAGAGACCTTCGTAGAGAAGGAAGAGACCTTCGTAGAGAAGGAAGAGACCTTCGTAGAGAAGGAAGAGACCTTCATAGAGAAGGGGAATGAGAAATTTTCCAAGGTTGGGCTCTATCCAAGTGTTGAGCTTTGGATACTCTAGGGACATGCTAGAATACCCTCGTAGAGAGGGGCGTGACCACCCTCGTATAGAGGAGTGTGGATGTTTCTCCAAGGGGCAGTAGGAAGATACTCTCCTCTAGCCAAGGATTGAGTAGCCTGGAACAAAAACATTGACCATGTTGAATGGTTAATTGGCTCTTGAGGTTTGTGTCGTGATCCTGCGTGGATCATGGAAAGGGAGTCTAGTCTTGCCTAGGATAGCATCTTAGCTTCTCTAGTTCATGTGGGATGACTAGGAGTGAAGCTATGGTAGTAGTCCTCCCCAGTGGATGGGTGAGATAGATGACTACAAGAGAAGGGAGAACATAAAAGGAATGGAAAAACTCATAGAATATATTCTGTGTGAAGATAAGACATCTTCTGTGTGAAGATAAGATATCTTTCATGTGAAGATAAGATATCTTTTGTGTGAATATAAAAAAGAGTATCTTTAGTGCGAAGATAAAGAGAACACAACTTTTTTTAATATGGATTCATGGAGAACCAGTCAGTGATCATGATGCCAGATGACCAAGTGGATTATATTGATGCCAACTATTATCTAGTTGATGTTGTTACCCAGTTGATGATGCTGTCCAGTTGATAATGTTATCCAGTTGATGCTGTTACCCAGTTGATGATGTTATCCAGTTGATGTTGTTGTCCAATTGATGATGATTATCCAATTGATGATATTTCCCAGATGATATTATTTAGTTGATGATGACATCCAATGACTTGTCAAAAGATAAAGAATATGCTTCTTGTTAAGAGGGAGTGAATGATGATATGGATGATGAGAAAATTTTTTGATGATTTATAGATATGCCAGTCAGTGTTACAGACGTTGTTGATGTTGTTTCCCTTTCTCTCTCTCTCTCTCCTTATGATGTTGTAGAATACCCTTCTTGTTAAGGGGGAGTGTTGAAATATTGTAAATGCAAAGAGTATTCTATTTATTATTGATTTATTATTCATTAGATCAATCCCCTTTTGTGGATTGATCATGTTAGGCATTGTAATTGACCAAATCCCCTTTTGTGGATTGGTCAAACCCTAATTGTAATATGAAAATTAAGAAGTCGGCCCCCAGGCAAATTAAAGCGGTTCTAACCACCCAAAAAGACAATTCGGCCTTGCCAGTGAAGAGACACCTCCTTTCAATGCTTGCTAGTTTGTATAAATAAAGGAAGCCAATGCCTCATTTGTTCACTCACTCAACTCACTCATCTAGTGCGCAAGTATTGAAGGAAGTTACTAGTTGCCAGAAGAAGGAAGAGAGAGAGGTGCATTGCTTGGGAGAGGATATTCTCTAGTGTTTGGTTTATTGTCTTGGCATTGTATTGACTATCTATATTAAGGAATTTTTTGCTGGGTTTTCTTCCCCATGATGGTTTCCCAAGATAAATGCTGTGTATCTTGTGATTGTGTTTCTCTCAGTGATCCTATCGATGCTATGGTTATCTAGTAAATTGAAAAGAAACCTAATAATAGCTTAAACCTTAACATAGGGGAGGATGCAGACAATTGGGTCTGTGGAAAAAATCTTTGTGGAGGAGAGTGCGTAAAACACATTTGGTTATTAGAAAATAGAGGGAATTCAAATTTTAGGTGTTCTATGTAAGAAAATAGAAGATAAAGTCTGTAAACCAAGCTAATAAATGGGGCTGCAAATTTTTGGTACTTAGTTCTCCAAGCTAGCTGTTGTGATTCCATGATTCAAGAGAAACCCCCCTTGCTTGGTAGAATTGGAGGTATATCTTGCTAAATTATGTTGGTAAAGGAGAGTGGCCTTCATCTTTTTACCTCTATTAATGAGTGAGGATTTCCCTTATGGACTCATCTTCTGGCCAGGGGGTGACCAAATGCAAGGATAGAAAAAGGATAGTTGTGCCTACGCTTGGGTGGAAAGAGGCTCACCCATAAACAATTGCCAACCTATTTTAAATTCTCAGATAAGTGTTTCATCATTTTTCATATGCCATGATAAGTTTCCTGAAGCTATGGAATTGATGTTTTGGTTATGTGAAGAATTTAATATTCATTTGTAGTGGTGAAATTGTTATTCTGGGTGCTTGGCTGATTGTAAAATCTGAAATAAGTCTTGGAAAATATATGTTGTTGGTTTCCTTTGTCTGTCTTTGTTTAAAAAGATTATTATAAGCAATTGTTTCTGAATCTGAATAGGAACATAATGTTGGTTCGATATTTGCAACCTATTTGTATGGATACATCTCATGTATTAGTTGTGAATATTAAACAGTCAAGTCTTCATAGAACATATGAAGACAATAATGTTTGATTTCTATATTCTAAATGTTACTCCATATATTACTGAATTCATAGTTCATATTTGGGAGGTGACTTGTCCTTGGTTAAATATCAGGCCTTAATACCTTCTACGAAAGCTTAGTTGACCACACTTTCATTAAATAAATATCACAATGCTATAATAGATTGATTGCCACTTCTGTGGCAACTCAAGATTGTCTTAATAAGCACTCTCAGGATACCTGCAAGACAATAAGAATCCAAGTGTTAGCACGTAAGACTAGGCCAAAATTGTCTTCATAGAACAACATGAAAAATAGAGAAATATAGTTGCTAACAAAAACCCGAAGACATGTCAGATGGCCTTGGCCACTCTGTTCACCTAGGAAAATCTGTTAAGCACCAGAGTTAGAGAGAATTTTAGGCCTCTGTTTGCACTTAGGGGGGGATAGGCCAAACATTGATACAGGGAAAACATATTTTAAAATATATATTAAGAAAAGAAAGAGGAAATAGATCTACAATTTCCTAATTGAAATAAAAATACAAAATCTCATGAATTTTATTTGGGAATTTATAAACATTTATCTTAAAATTGTGTCTTGAAAATATGACAAAATTTGACATTTTCATATGGTTTACAAGTAAAATTATATTCATCAGTGTAGCTATAAAGGGCACTATATTTCCTACAATTTAGGGAAGAATCCCTTAATTCGTGGTGGGCAGTAAGTCTTGGTAAAAACATAAATTTTACCATGGAAAGTTTTATTTCCAAGAAATATAATTTTCTAGAAACACAATCAATTAAACTTATGTTTAATTTTCATGTGTTTTTATTTTTAATATGTGAATATTAAGGGGAGGAATTCTTATATTAAATCTATGAAATAGAAATAGATAAGCTCATAATTTTCCTCTTTGGGCAAAAATAATAATTTTGTTAAATGAATCAATCCCATGGATTTTGGACTGCAAATAGGTAAATTTTACAACCCTGGAGAAGCTCCTTCTAGGAATATTTATTTTTTTCTATATTTTAAATACCTGATAATTATTTTCTCTCTCCTCCCCACAATATACTATAATATTATAATAATCTCATCACTCTTCTGATAAGATTTATAATACCACTTATCAGAAGAGTGATAACCCAAGGCATACAAACAATACATTATACCCAGGGGTGATATTATAAAGCACACAATTTTACTTATAAATATAATAATATTATGCAATCCCACCGGAATATCGCGTATCGGGGAATTGAGAACCCATGGTATGCTTGGTAAGTGATATACCACACACACATAATGGTGTAATTAAATCCCAATGGTACATAATAGTTTTGTACAAATAATTAAATGAGGTGCATTATTAATATTAATTAATATTAACTAAATGTGGTGCATTATTAATTATTAAATAATTAATAATTTATCCTGGCAAGGTGCATTAATAATTAAAAATTTTGATACCCCACCCCTTTAAGAGAACCTAAGGGGTGGGTAGGTTACAAGGGCACCTTAGTGTTATAGCTCGTTGGAACCATGATGAAAAGCTTTAAATGTTGGGATGTTGCAAAGTGACTTCCAGTGCCCAGAAATGTTTTAAAATAAGATAAATCATTTTTTGGGAGTTAAAAGGTTAAATAAATTAAAGGTGAAA
This sequence comes from Picea abies, assembly GCA_900067695.1. NCBI lineage: Eukaryota > Viridiplantae > Streptophyta > Pinopsida > Pinales > Pinaceae > Picea > Picea abies. Next base: position 11,857 of record CBVK0100854572.1, read on the forward strand.
TAAGTGACTTTGGAGAAATATTAAAGGGAGATTTTATAAAGTCACTTCATATTATTTAATTGATTGGAAAAGGTAAAAAGGGGATAAAAGAGATATTGGAGCTCATTTTCTCTTTATTCATGATAATTTTATCAAAATTGGATTTAGAGAGTCTCGTAGCTTTTGTTGGATTTGGATCTTGAAACCCTTGAGCGATTGGTTTTGGTGGTGAAATGAATCCACCTAGATGATAAAGAAGAAGAGATTACTTAGATCTCTCACATGTATTCATTGTTGAAGGAAAAGATTCATCATTTTGGAAAATCTTGGGGCATTTACATATTTGTGGGTGGCTTTTTGGAGGTCGTATCTTTATTATCATCTTGTTAGATCTCAACAAGGGGGTTGTGACAGTAAAGTGCATCTCTTAGAAGTTAAGAAGAGGGTCGTACCCATATTTTATAGCTCTTGGCAGTGAGGAGGAGGGTCGTATCACATATCACTAGCAGATGGGGGGATCAGAAGAGGGATGTACAAATTATCAACAACTCACAGGAGATTCAAAAGAGTTGTCCCATCATCTATAACACATGGAGGTTCTTAGAGGGAGCCACACCCTTTTTATCCAGGTCATGGGAACCTCTAAGGGGGTTGTATCATCCATTGTTGGTTGTATCATCTATTGTTGGTGACTTACATGGCTATCTACAACTGTGTGAGCATCAAAGGGGGGGGGGGG
>CBVK0100854578.1:0-10799 GCA_900067695.1 Picea abies
ACTGGGTGGGTAAACCCACCTTTATTATATTTCTGGGCGTCTTTAACATCTGCTAGGGCCGACTTCTTATTCTGCCTATTATAATTATCTTTTGACCAATCCGCAAAAGGGGATTTGGTCCTATTACAATAACCGACATGATCAATCCACAATGGGGATTGATCTTATGAATAATATATCAATAATAATAAGAATACTCTTTGCAGTTACATTATTTCAACAGATTTGGATTCGGTTCCACTAGTAGGAGTTGGCATAACACTAGGTCTAGCAAGCACTAACCGTGCAACCCGTTCTTCTACTAGTACTGCTACTGCAGTTATAGATGTCCCTAAGGAGTTAGATGAGTTCGAGAACTTTGAGATAGAGGATGATCTTGTAGCTTATGCCAAGGATCCCGTTTTTAGCAATGGTGATGAGTTTGATGATTGATTAGTGATATGTAGTAGGCCAATAACTTGTAGCATGTTGTTTTTTGGACTTTAGAGGCCATTTAGAGCCTCATTGATCATGTGTTTTGTTTTTGATAAGTATTACACTTGGAGCCATTTTGATATATATGTCCCTACATGGTATATACATGCACATAATTTGCATATTTTATCTCTAATGGTTTGGAATCTTTAAAATATATATTTCAATTAAAATTTTATCTATTTTTTACTAAATCGAGTCATAAAATTCAAAGTTGTTCGATTCCTGGCAGAGTTTGAGTTAACTCTCAATTGATTCCCAGGTCGAGTTCGAGTTTTAAACATTGGGTATCAAAGCTGCTAGGTTCAACATGATGGATCTTTGGGATGCATGATTACTTTTTGATAAGTTTTAAATAAAAACTTGATGGACTTTTGGGATGACAACCAATTGTTTGACATAATTTTGAATGACTACCTTGTTGATATTATGGTAGTTGCGGAAGGTATTAACGTCTACTTGTAACCCTGACGAGACTAGAATATTCCAGGAAGTAAGAGAAACCCTAAAACGTTGGATAATAACCCTAGGAGACAAGTTGGCTCAAGAGAATATTTATTATTGAGTTATTAAGCCTCCAGAAGTAGAAGTCGGCCCAGTTAGGTGACTTGGAGGACTATTAATAAGAGGGCACTAGAGCTCATTTGTCACTGTCACTCTCACAACTGCATACGACCAGTGGTGCACAAGTTTGGAGAGGAGCTGCAGCTCCTGCAATTGGCATTTCAGTTTTGGCTTGGACTTTCTCTTTGGTTATGGTTTGGATTTTCTGCCTGGTACGCTAGCTCTCGAGAGAGGTACATTACCTTGGTTGGCTATTGGTTCTAGGGTTTGCTTCCAAAATTATTCTCTCCGTCAAGGTTAAGGTGCTCGGGGGTGGCCTTTGTGCCTATGGTTGGGTGACAATATTGCTATATTGTATATGGTGAAACGAGCACACCTATTTTTCTAACAGGTTATGGGCCCACACTATCTTCAAACAATCTAACCGCTGGAAGATAGATTGGGAGGATTTGCTTATTTACAGTTGCAGTTGCAGTCAAAGTTTTGCTGTAGCAACGAAATCCTAACCCTCTTGGTAAGGCACCTTAAGTGAAGAGCTTGACCTAATTCCTGGATAGCCTAGTGCGCCCTAGCCTAGCGCATCTCTTGGTACTCTCAGCAAGTCAAGACATCAAGTTTGAGTTTTTGGTCAAAGTCAAAGGTTGACCAAGTCAAAGCAGTCATGACTTACTCTATGAAGTCAGAAAACAAGTTAGAAGGGGCTTCTAACTTCAGAGCATGGTAGACAAGGATTGACCTCATCCTTGCCAAGAATAAAGTGTTGGATATCGTGAAAGGCAAGATTGTGGAACCACAGTTTGAAGCGGGAAAAGAGAAGGAACATCAGAACGTTGCAGTTATGAAGAAGTTCAAGGACAATGACATCAACGCTATGAGTATCATAGTGGACTTTGTAAAAGACCACTTGATACCCTACATCTCTCATCTTGACTCATCTAAGAAGATGTACGATGCCCTAACTAACCTCTTCTCAGTTAGAAACATTGGACAAGTAATGAATCTGAAGAATGAGCTCCGTGACATGAAAATGAATGATGATGATAGCATAACATTATACTTTGTGAGAATCTCTCAGTTAAGAGATCAACTACAAGCTATTGAAGAAATCATTTCAGAAAAGGAACTGGTAAATATAGTACTTAATGGTCTTCCCAAGACATGGGATGCATTTGTCGCAAGCATGAACATAAGAATAGAGTATCCCACATTTGCAGAGCTTTGGACTTGCTGTGCATAAGAAGAATCAAGGATTAGCACAAAAGAGAAATCCCAAAAGAAAGATGATGATCAAGCATACACAACAAAGTTCAAGAAATTCAGGAATAAGAAGAAGTTTGGTTCAAGGAAGAAACCAAATCAAGAAAAGGACATGTCAAAAATACAATACTTCAACTATCTAAAATATGCTCACTACAGGAACCACTCTCTTGAGTTAAAGAAAAGGAAGGAAACACGAAGCAACAATTGTCGAAGAAAAGGAATTCTCAAAGAAAGTCAAGCAGGATGAAGGAGACTTCTTCTTCCAGTCAAGGTAACAATATTCTTCTATAACATAGTTCCTGTACATATCATGCATATCTATTTCTTAGAAGAAAAGATGGTCAGTGAAACAATACCTATGAAAGAATAACAAGATAAGGATTACTATTATGATGACTACAAGAAGATGAAGTTCGTTGACAAATTCCTGAGGAATCTATTATATAAGTAACAACTCTCAGATAAGCCGTAATCAGTTGAAGAGACCCAGAAGGAGTCAAATTAGAAAGAAGTTAGTAATCAAGAGGAAATTAAAATAAGACTTGCGACACTTTGCATAAGGCAATAAGGGTGTAGACGAAAGCATGGACTCTCTTAGATGGAGGGAGCTGATTACAGAATTACAAAAGAAGAGCACGCATTCATACATGAAGCGAGGATGAGGAGGGAGCTAGTCCTAAATGATATGATCCATTGAAGAATCCGTGAAGATTATGAAGTATCTATCCATGTTCCATTGAAAGTAGCAACCATGATAAGCAACACGTGTTTAGTTTGACTCTAGAAGAAGTCTTCTTCGAAAAGAAGTCTTAAGTATCCTTGGTTGTCCATCTACATCCATGTTCCTATGATGAAAGGAAGAAGTTGGAATCTTCAGGAAGGAAGGGCATGGAATCTATAGGAGACTCCATGGACCCAAAAGGTAAGGAGGAACATGAGGAAGAACATGAAGATTCCAAGAAAGAAAGAAAAGCCAGAACAACCAGTTATTATACCGAGAATCATAAAACTACCAGCTTGGTTTGAACCCACTAGAAGCAATCAACCAGAAGAAATGGAAGTTGTGATGAAGAACAATGTATGTAAGAAAATGTGAAAAAGACTTATGAATGGAAGCATTGCGAGATTTAGAACTAGAGGAGGGAGAAGACTATGACGACAACTTGTTCCAGTAAACCAGATATACCTCTTGCAGTATCCATGGATTGAAATTTACATGTAAAAAACCGTTCTTCCCAATAAAGCAAATTGAGAAAGAAGCTTATACCAGAAAGAGACCCATGTATGCAAATGGAAGAAGACCTTGTATAGATTCAAGCAACTTGATGCAGAGTATCTCATATACAGCAGAAGCGTGGCAAAAACTTCCTATGATAGAGAAAGTGTATCATAATGGTTACTCAGAAGTCTGGGATGATGGATTGCAAATCTATGGCTAACTCCCATGATAACAGATCTGAAGAAGTTGAAGCGACTCTAATCCAGTAGACTCTAATACAGCCTAAGTGGGCCTAATGGTTAAGAACATGTGTTTCCTCTTAAGAGGTCACAGGTTCAAATCCAGAGGGGGTAGGGTATGTATACCTTCGTAGACTTTACCAGTCAAATCGCTGGGCGGAGGGGGGTCCCTTGTCCCACAAACAAGGGGGTCTCATACACCAATTTGGTGTGCTAGCTTGGCCGTGACCTTAAAAATCGATTATTATTATTATTATTATTGACAATTCGTTAATGTATTTGGAGAATACTCAACCAAATATTTGTTTTGTGGGACGTTTAAATTATGAATACATTTATCGATTCAGATTGGGTAGGGAGTGTAAATGACAGAAGAAGTGCTACTTGGATATGTTTTAGTTTGAGCTTTGCCACGATGTCATGAGCTAGCAGGAAATAGATGTCTGTTGCCATCAGCACTACAAAAGTAGAGTATATTGCAGCTTGCAATGCTTGTACATAAGCAATAAGTTGATTTCTGGACCGTCTGATCAGGTGCTGAATTCGGCCATGATATATTGTAATGATCGGCGCTATGTGAAGCTTTAAGAGAAATCGGTGTTCCATGACAGGCCGAAGTACATTGAGATCAAGCATTATATTCTCCATGATAAAGTCCATAAGAGAGAAGTGGTTCTCAAGTATATCTCCATAGATGAGCAAACAACAAATATTTTGGTAAAGCCTCTATCCAAGATGAAAAGTTTGCGTACTTAAGAGACAAGTTGGGGCTCGTGGAGACGACTTCCTTATTGGAAAAGGAAGTGATTAATCCCAGGTTGGGAGGGAGCACTGATATGTTGTTGATTTATGGACAGTGATTTTTCCAGTTTGGAAAATGGTCCAGGATGGGTAGTGCCTTTCCAGTTCGGAAAGTGGTTCGAGATTTTTGATGGACAAGCATTTTCTAGTTCAAAAAATGGTCTAGATCGGACAGTCATTTTCGTAATGAAAATGGTCCGATAGATTGCTGATCTACCATAGACAACGATTCCCCTAATGGCCAGTGTGGGAGAATGGTCTAGGACAGTCATTCTTCTTGGAAGTCACTCTGAGTAGTGGTCAAGTAGAATGGTCCACCTCGCTGGGCAGTCATTCTTTCGAAGTTCACAGTTGTGAGCAGTTTCAAAGAATGGTCCATTTTGGAGGTTGGTGCAGGATAATCATTTCCATAGGAAATGCTTCGGACAATCATTCCCTAGGGCAGACTCATTCTCTCTAGGTTGCACTGTGATTAGTGTCAGAGGAATGGTCCAGGTTCAGCAATTAGGGACAAGAATTCCCTAGGGCATACTCATTCTCTCCAGGTTGCACTATGATTAGTGCAAGAGGAATGGCCCAGTTAGGTGAATGGTCCAGCCTCAGAAATCAGGGACAATTATTCTTCTATGCTTGAGAAGAATAGTCCAGATAGCCCATGGTTGATGTTTTACTTTCTGAGGGTAGATGCTCTTCCAAATCTCACAGATGTGAGTGGAAGAATGGCCCAGATGACTCAATTTATATCATGATATTGTTTTATGCAGGTTGATATCAGATGATATGATTGTTGTGGAGACTGTATGTCTCTAGATAGTAGTTGTATGCTATTGTGGTGGATGTGATCCACTGGTAGTGACTGTGTGTCACTGGTTAGTAGCCGTGTGCTACTAGGAGTGGTTGTGTACCACTGAGTAGTAGTTGTGTACTACTATGGATAGACACAGTTGTGTTCTATTGGATGGCATTGTTCTGATTGCCATGGAGACTATCACTAGTGTTGGAGATGATTTTCAGCTAGATGGATAGTCAGTATGCTGATGGAAAGACATTCTCCCTGTGGAAAATGGTCCAGGACAATCATTCTTCTAGGACGTATGTCCAGATTATAAAAATGATTCTTGTATCATTCTGTGGAGTGAGTGACTTATTCAACGTCATGCCTGATTACTCAGATGGAGTATGGCTTCAAGAGATGATGCAGTTGATGCTATCAGATGATACTGATAGTGATGATGGTGCTCATGATTTGACCATGAGATAGCCTGTGTGGCTATGATGATGCTGTCGGTTGAATGGTCTGTTTGTGCTCAAGACCATTTCCTTTAATACCTCCCTAGCTAGGAGGGAGTGTTGATATTATGGTAGCTGTGAGAGGTATTAACCTCTACATGTAACCCTGACGAGACTTGAATATTCCAGGAAGCAAGAGAAACCCTAAAACGTTGGATAATAACCCTAGGAGACAAGTCAGCTCAAGAGAATATTTATTATTGAGTTATTAAGCCTCCAGAAGTAGAAGTCGGCCCAGTTAGGTCACTTGGAGGACTATAAATAAGGGGGCGGTAGAACTCATTTGTCACTAACTCTCACAACTGCATAAGACCAATGGTGCGCAAGTTTGGAGAGGAGCTGTAGTTGTAGCTCCCCTAACTGGCATTTCGGTTTTGGCTTGGACTTTCTCTTTGGTTATGGTTTGGAATTTCTGCCTGGTACGCTAGCTCTGGAGAGAGGTATGCTACCTTGGTTGGCTATTGGTTCTAGGGTTTGCTTCCAGAATTATTCTCTCTGTCAAGGTTAAGGTGCTCGGGGGTGGCCTTTGTGCCTATGGTTGGGTGACAATATTGCTATATTGTCTATGGTGAAACGAGCACGCCTATTTTTATAACATACCCACCCTCTTGATATAATTTTTCCACTTGTGATCTCTGTAACTTGTTTCTATGGTGGCTAATACAACAATGTTTCCACAATACCCTCATACCTCTTTGTAGTATGTGTGTGAGAGAGAATGAAAAATGTAGTGGGGGTAATATTTGGTACTCCCCCCCCCACCTTGTAATGAATTTGCCTCCATGTTGGTCTAGCAATTCTAGCATTTACAAATGTGGAATTAATGTAAGCTACATTTGTAAATATTAACAGAATTATGAATATGAGATAGTTGACATTACTTCTTGTTTAGGCATGCTCTATGAAGATGGATTTCACTTTTTCATTATGAAAAAGTATAATGAAAAAGTGAACTAAGTTGTTCAAAACCTGAAATTCTCTAGTGCCCTTAGTGTAGTGGCGTTCGTGTCAACATGCCTAAGGTTTGACTTTAGATTTGTCATACCTTTCTTTTTGACACATTCAAGTGTTTCTCATATCTAGGTTGACCACAAACTCCTGAAGATGCCATGGGATGAGATTGTTGGTATAATTACCTGTCTTGATTTTGTTGTTCAAAACCTAAAATTCTCTAGTGCCCTCAGTGTAGCAATGCCTGGGTCAACTTGCCTAAGATTCAACTTCAGATTTGTCATACCTTTCTTTTCGACACATTCAAGTGTTTCTCATAACTAGTTTGACCATAAACTCTTGAAGATGCCATGGGATACAATTGCTGGTATAATTACTTGTCTTGATTTCGTGATTGGATTCAAGTAGACTCAAAAGTGGACAAGGAAAAGACCAGTTGTTTTATTAAGCCATTCTTCACCAAAGTTGTCACGGAGGTCAAGAGATAACTTTGGAGTTACTCCTTTCTTGGACTGCAGATGTTGAGGTTGAATCTCCAAACCCAATAGAATTCACAAAGAATCCCATCATCCAATCAATACCATACCACGTAACATTTTCTGAAGTATTGTACTGTATTGCTAATGTCTTAGTTTGGAATATAATAAGTAGGAAACTCTTCAAATGCTTACTATTACACCTCAGATTCACTTTAGTGTACCCTATATTTTTTCTCCAGATGTGGACCATCATATGAGCATATTATGTGCCTTATTGTATCATGATGAGCCAAAAGTGTAGGTGTATTTGCAGTCATGTATTGTATTGGACCATGCTTAGATGTTCTATGTATTGGTTGGTGGCCTATATAGTATCTCTAGACCCTATGTGGTCGGTCATGGCCCATCCTTTTAGTCCCCATTTCAAGATAGGCTTTGCTTTTATGGCTACGGTCAACTATCCCTTGATGTTGGTACCTCTTCATCATATCGGTCATTTATGATCTGGGTTGGTATGCAACCATCTTGGGGTGGATCTACTAGGACACATGCTCCAAGGGAGCTACTAGTCCCTCTTATCCTTGTATGTGATGTAAAAGTGTTGCTCTTTGTAAAGGTTATCACACCTATGTATAACACACTTATTTTATGCTCAAGCATTGATTCATAAATGGTAGGCCTATGGCCCGTCTATTTCGTCAATACAAATAATTTTGCAGAATCGAATTTTGTTCTCTGTGTATGAGGCAAGAATGTTGTGTTTCTCCGAAAGACTCTGACGAGAATAAACCAATGGATACCAAAGTAATGCTGGAGGGGGGAATCGATGTTTAATATGCCTAGAAGATTGCCCCAACTACTGCAGGCCAATTTCCAACTCTCATGGAGTCCCCCAACGCTTACAAAATATAGTGGAAGTGCATACAACTCAGCCTCCCTCAAATCGCTATGTAGAAGACTGGGATAAATGAATATGATGCATGCTAGATGCCGGGCGAGTGCTACAGGCTGTGAAGACACCCAACCTCCCTCAAATCGATGTGGCAAGTCAATAAATAAACCCAACTTACTCGATCATAGATAAATCATTGCCGGTTTTGCGTTTTGTGGTCTTGGACGTGCATAGATAGAAAAGGCATGACTTCTTTTCCCATAAAGAAGCCAAACGGGTCTTGATCGCTTCAATCCTCAGAGGTAAATCACTAGGCTTGAGGGTCATGCGTTCGCCAATAGATAGAGGTACATTGAGCCCCAATCTAGAAGTGAAAATGCTATTTGGTAGATGGCTTCTCACCAATTGCATTGAAGCCACGACCTCCGGAAAGAAAAATGAAACCCTTTTCCACATGCGACTTTGTTGATGAATCTAGTCAAAGAGAAAACCAAATCGACCGAGGAAATTGATAACATTCTTGTCGATGTACTAGCCACTTGGAGTTGGTAAGAACAAATAATTTAACACATGACAACAACGATTCAACCAAGAGGGGTTTAGCAACGATTGACTGTCCAACGATTAATGAAGTGAGTGGGATTAAGATGCACTCAGAACAATTACATTATCTAAACCATTTGCCCATTCAACATTATGCCGATTGATTATATACACAACTACAGAGAGGATTAGACACAAGAAACTAGAACCATTTTTATTATGTACAGAGAATTCATTACAAAGAGGGTGTGAGCTTTGCATGATCAAACATCTCATGTATTGTTACTCACAAGCAAACTCAAACTGCATGTTGTTAGAATATTGGATGTGCTCGTTTAACCATAGACAATATAGCAATATTGTCACCCAACCATAGGCACTAATGCCACCCCCGAGCAGCTTGACCTTGATAGAGAGAAGAATTTCCGGCAACAAACCAATAGCCAACCAAGGCTAATGCACCAAGCAAAGATAACCAAAACTGATCAGAGAGTCCAACCCAGAAAACTGAAAATGCAGATTGTAGAACTGCCGATAGTAGCTGCTCCCAAGACTTGCGCACAACTGGCTTTCTGCAATGCGCACAAGTGTACTTCTGCAATTATGAAAATTCTGGCTAAAATGAAGATTGGCCTCCTATATTTATACTGCTTCTGCCAGACTACCTGGGCTGACTTCTCATTCTGGGTGCTAATTACTTAGTATATAATATTTCCTTTAGCCGACTTCTCTTCTAGGGTTATATCCAAATCTTTTCTTGCTTCTGAAATATTCTAATCTTGTCAAAGGTCACAAATGGAGGTTAATACCTCCCACAACTACCATAATATCAACAGTCCCTCCTAGCTAGGGAGGTATAACAGATAATGGTCTTGAGCACAAACAAACCATTCAACCGGTAGCATCATTATAGCCACACAGGCTATCTTATAATCAAATCACGAGCACCGTCATCATTATCCAACTGGATAATCTCCATGAAAACTAGTACAATGTCATCTGATAGAACACAACTGTGTCTATCCATAGTAGTACACACCTACCCAATCCGTGACACATAGTCACAACTAGTGGAACATATCCACCACAATAGCATACCTCTACTCTCTAGAGACATGCAATCTCCGTAGCAATCATATCATCTGATATCAACCCGCACATAAACAATATCATGATATAAACTGAGTCATCTGAGCCATTCTTCCACTCACATCTGTGAGATCTGGAAGAGCATCTGCCCTCAAAGAATAAAACATCAACGATGGGCTATCTGGACTATTCTTCTCAAGCATAGAAGAATAACTGTCATGATCTCTTAGCCTGGACCATTCACCTATCAGGGCCATTCCTTCGGCACTAAGCAAAGTGCAACCTTGAGAGAATGACTCTGCCCTAGGGAATTTTTGTCCCTGATTGCTGAACCTGGACCATTTACCAATCTGGGCCATTCCTCCGGCACTAAACAAAGTGCAACCTGGAGAGAATGAATCTGCCCTAGGGAATGACCGTCCGGACCATTTCCTAAGGAAATGACTGTCCTGCACCAACCTCCAAAACAGAGCATTCTTCGAAACTGCTCACAACTGTGAGCTTCGAAAGAATGACTGTCCGACAAGGCAGACCAGTCTTCTTGACCACTACTGAGAGTGACTGTCAAGAAGAAAGACTGTCCTAGACCATTCCCCCACATTGGCCACAAGGGGAGTCGCTATCTATGGTACATCAACAATCCATCGAACCATTTTCATTACGAAAATGATCGTTTGATCTGGACCATTTTCCGAACTGGAAAATGACTGTCCGTCAGAAATCTCAAACCATTTTCCGAATTGGAAAGGAATTGCCCATGCTGTACCATTTTCTAAGCTGGAAAATGACTGTCCATAAATCAATGATATATCAGTGCTCCCTCCCAACCTGGAGAGCCATCTCTTCCTTTTCAGCTAAGGGAGTTATTTCCACGATCCCCAACTTGTCTCGTAAGTATGCAAAATTTATTCTGGACAGAGGCTTTGTCAAGATATATGTTGTCTGTTCATCTGTGGGGATATATTGGAGCTTCACTTCTCCTTCCTGGACTTTATCTC
>CBVK0100854585.1:0-12041 GCA_900067695.1 Picea abies
ACGTAGTCTTTCCATTATAAGCATGCATCCACCATTTCTGGTCAAAACACCACACAGACAGTCTTATACTCAAACCATTCATAAATTGCACAGACTATGAGCATACATGTCAGCATATAAATTTCAAGATGCAAGATATAAAACACTTATCAGAAATAGCACCAGATGTGATTGCAACTGCTGAGAGGGGTGCTCGTTTCCACCCAACTGTAGGCTCAGTGACTCCCAATGGATTTACCACTAGCCACCCCCGAGATGAGACCATGATGCTGCAAGACTGAGTCTCTATTCGCCAGTGACCGAGAATGAAGGTTACTCTCCTTCTTCTCTGCTATCATTCACTCTGTATTTTTCCAAATTTCTTTTCCTTCTCTTCTTCCCCTCGCATCTGCCCCCTTTATTGCACACTCTTCTTACCTTTTATCCTTTCAACAAGGTTACATGCGGCACGATCTTCCTCACGATGGTCAGGTCTGAGGACTCTATGAATTGGCGGTTCACCCCCATCCCTCATTACACATGAGGAGCCCTTTACCTACCAACCTGGTGAGTCATTTAATTTGGGGCCAGTGAGCCGCTCTTGGTTCTCCGGACTAATAAAGTCCAAATACGGTATTGGTTTCAGTGGAAGTTAACGCCACCATTCTAGGTGCCTTCCACCACCTTTCTCCATCCATCCTGGTCTCTTTTTCAACACATCCCCTCTCAGCAATCCTACAATATATATATTCATAATATTATTCACATTCATTGACCTTTTTCACAAGGTCCATTCACATCACACATTCACATTTCTGAGTTTGCCACAATACTTGGCCAGTATAGTTATTTTTACAGACAGGGGGAAACAGGGTGTTACAGTGCTGGTTCAGGTTCTAATGACTCATCTGGAGGAAGGTGAGCAGGCGGAGGTGGATTTTCATCCTCATTGTCATCATCTGAAGTAGAAACCATAATAGGAACAAAAGAAATCACAAATGTTGAAGATGGCTCGCAGGCCGATGAAGGCACAATCGCCAAATTAGGCTCGCAGGCCAAGAGATTTTCATCAAATTTAACATCTCTTCTACCAAGAGATTTTCATCAAATTTAACATCTCTTCTAATAATAATTTCATTATAATGTGGTTGAAGAATTCTACAACCTTTGACATCTTCAGAATAACCAACAAATATACACTTCTCACTTTTAGGCTGTAATGCTTTCCTTTTCTCATAAAAAATGTGAGCCCATGTTATACTGTCAAATACACGGAAGTGACTTACATCTAGTTTAATTTTAGTCCAAGCTTCTTTCGGTGTTGTATTTTTAAGAGCCTTTGTGGGAGTGTGATTGACTATGTAATTTTCACATTTGATTGCTTCCGCCTAATACTTTAGACTTAATCCCTTAGATTGGATCATACAATTAGCCATTTTTTTTAAGGTGTGGTTCTTTCTCTCAGCAACACCATTTTGTTGTGGTGTATATGGAACAGTGTGTTGCATTTGGATGCCCTGTGTAGTGCAGTAACTTGTAAAATTATTCTTCACATACTCACCTCAATTATCTATTCTTAACTTTTGAATTTCATATCCAGATTGTTTTTCTACAAGAGCCTTGTAGGCCAAAAACTTGTCAAAAAATTCGCTCTTAAGTTTTAATAAGTAAACCCAAGTACGCCTAGAAAAATAATCAATTAAAGTTAAGAAATACTTGCACCCAGAAAAAGAAGGAGAAGAAAGTGGACCACACAAATCACTATAAACAAGCTACAAAGGGCCCGAGGCATGACAAGAGGCACGTTTGTCAAAATTGTCCCAATGATGTTTGTCGAGAACAGAACCGTCACAAACACCATCTCTGCATGAAACAAGAGGAAGAACAGTCACCATTTTTTGATTACATAGTTGATGCAATGAGCGATAGTTTAGATGACCAAACCTCTCATGCCAAAGTTTTCTCAAGTCATCATTATGAGTAACAAAAACTGATGAAAAAGATGATGACCCAAAGTTGTCAAACTTGTACAACCTAGTAATATCATCAACAATTCCAGTTGCAAGAACATGCTTAGGATCTTTTAGATCCTTGATTACAACTTGGTGAGGTGAAAACTCTACGGTTTTACCTTCACCTGAATGAGTGATTTGATATATTGATATAAGGTTACATGAAAGACTTGGAACACATAATACATCATTGAAATGACCATTATCTACTTGAACTATTCCAGATCCTACAACACTAAGAGATCTATCATCACCAACAAATATTTTATTGGTGTTACATTCATTTAGAGAAGAAAATATGTCTTTATCCTTATCCATATGATACGATGCTCCTGAATCAATAAGCCACTCATCGGAAGAAGAAGTAGAAGTTGTATTGAAGGAGAAACCATAAGCGGAAAGTGCATGTCCATGAGAAGAAGAAAAATAAGTAGAATCAATATTGATGTTGTGCTTCTTCATCACTGCTTCTAAATCTTTCATCTTCTTAAAACATTTGGACTCATCATTACCATCTTCTAAAACTGGCATTGTGATGAAATATCATTTCATCAGAGATAGTCCAGAAAGGTGCCATCAAATTGCAGTACATTCCTACTGAAGAGAAGATAGCAAACACCTTTACTAAGCCTTTGTCCTTTGGAAAATTTGTGAACTTCCAAGACAAGCTTGGTGTTGCTGAAAATTTCTCCCTTGTTGAGAGGGAGTGTTAAAAGTTACAACATCATGAGACATTCTCCAAGATTTCCTTTCGCAAGGCAGAACTTGAGACTTGGAGAAAAGGGTCTTGTGATTCAGGACAAGAGTCAAATAGTCTTGTAATCTTTAATTGAGCCAAAGCGAAGACAAGAAAAGTACATTGTAAGTTGGTTTTAATTGAGCCAAGACTGATGTTTCCTAAATGGAAAAAGTGATGTGAAGTTCTCCTACATCACTCAATATGGATAAATCTACGAGACCTTGTCTAGGGTCTGGCCAACTCTAGATAAGTGATTGTAGCATGTGACCAAATTGTGTTGGAGAACTAAACAATCACATCCTGAGACAAATGATCTTTACTTATATTTGAGTTGAAAATATGTAATGAGCTAGTGCATTGGCATGTGTGACCATGATTATCATGAAGGAACTTGTGTTTTCTTAAGTATGAACAAACTCCTAAGTGTAACATGACTTAACAAGTCATACACAAATTGTGAATGATATAACAGTGAAGATTTCAAAGTATAAGCGACTAAATGTGAATGGGTTTAACTTAAGTAATTATTAGTTAAGATAACTTGAGTGCTTATCAAGTTAAGTAATTATATTATTAACTGGAGTAATTATTAAGTTAAATAATCGAATTGAGATAACTTGAAGTGACTATTAACTTAAGTAATTAGAGTGATTATTAACTTAATTAATTAACAAGTTAAATAATAAAATAATTATTAAATATAAGTAATTAATGACTTGAGTGATTCTCAAGTTAAGTAATAAATTAAGTTAACTAATTATTAAGTTAAATAATTGTTAACTTAAGGAAACAAATAGACTTCTGAAAGAAGTCAACCTCAACTCTAAAAGAAGTAAAAGAGAAGTATCCTAACTATAGAAAATCTCTTGTAAAAGATCAAGTCATTGGTAATAAAAGAAACCTCAGCATGTAGCAAATGCTCATTCTTTTTTGTGATAGAGAGGAAGAGATCAAGGTTTTTGTAACATGGATTTAGCATTCCAAAAGAGAAGGTGATATTCTGCAGAACAACAACACATGCAAGTTGCCATTGTAAGGTCTAGAGGTCACATATACTTAAGAGATCACTTGGGATCTGTCATGATTTCAGTGATTTCATAAGAAAACCCTCATGGTATGTGTAAGAGCCTAACGACCTATTGTATCTATTCCTAGCTCAGCTATTCGCTAATAAGAAAAGATCATTTTTTGCTAGGGTTTTTCCAATTGGTTTTCCCTAGGGTAAATATTTGTGTACTTGTGTATGCAAAGTTTATTATTGTGCTTCTGTTATGGTGAATTTGAGCTTCAGTTTTAAAGTCTGAATTTAAGTATAGTGCTAAATTTTAAAAATCAATTAGATCTAAATATCAGCATAAAATTAACACCCCTAAGTACCTTTTTAAGGGATGGAGTTTTAAATTTTCGTTTTTTATAACAACCTTAAATCTTCTATATCATAGAAACATCCTCTTGTGCTCGTCAAGAGCTTTCCAAGGTCGGTAATTTCACTCAGAACTGAGCTCTAGGACAAAAGTTATGACCTCCCAAATTTATTGGGTTTACACAGACATCTCTCTTACTGTCACGTGGCATCCATGTGGCGTTTCGTTGTTCATGGCAACTGACGTGTTGATGCCCAGGTCCTAATGTGACACTAGCCTAGCATGCCATGGTGGAACTTCATTCCATGCAGGCCTACAATAATCATCGCTCTGACCTTCTTCCGATGCACTTCATCGCTTACCTCTGACCCCACTTAGCTCACCATCCTATTAGTAATGGAAATATATCGTCCTAATGGCATCCAAGCCGCCTTGCTGGCAAGCCGCATCATACGCCATATGCTTTTCCTTTTTGTGGCCCACATATTTTACCATACTTAGTCACCTTTATGTATTTACGGACTCGTGGGTGGCAGTCTTATAGACTCATGGTCTATATTCATAGCTTTCATGAACCTCCCACCAACACTTAGCTTATTTTTCATTCGCGGACTTATGAACTCACAGACTCACGGACGCATAATTCTATGCCTCCCTTTCATAAATATGTCTAAGAAGTCTCAACACTTAACCATTTTTCCATCTTCGTGGACTCGCAAACTCACAGACATACAATTCTATACCTCCCCTTCATAAGTCTGTCCGAGAACTCTCAACACTTAGATTATTTGTTGATTTTGTTGGGTTTGTGGGTTGGCGGACTCACGGACACGCAGACTCATATGATTCCCTTCTTTTCTTCTAAGACTCGACACTTAGATTATTTTGTGAGTTTTTCGGGTTCATGGGTTAATAGACTCCCAAACCATTTCATATCACCTTCCTATCTTCGTGAACCCATCATGCTTCTAATTTTGCTTCCTACACTTTACACCTACCATTCTTTTTCTGCGCCCTACAAAATTACTCCCCCTATTAAAGCACTTATCAAGGTTTGAACACCACGAGGGAACATACCCTCTATTATCTAAACCAATTACAGGTTGGCACATGTTCCCATCATACACATAAGATTTCTCCATCAATGTGATGTCAATCGTGACATCATCCTTTTTCCTCAACCAAACTTAAATACTTAACCCCATTGATCTACAACTGAGGTTACTTGACGCCATCTCGATAGATCTAACAGTGGAGAAGGCTTCTTGGAGTTTCTTTCATCAGAACACCATATTCCTCTGCTACTCCGATGCCCCTATTGTGATCAACAATCATGATTCCCCAAAGAGTTTCTCCAATGGATCCAACAACTGTTAACCATTTTCGATCCTTCGCAAGTTCTCATACGAGAGGGACCTCGATCGACGACCAGGATCAAAACTCCATGCCAAATCGATGACTGCGGTTCATCCAAGGAAAAGCATGGGATATCTTAAATTTGTTAATGCAATTTTGGATTAGTGGCTCTAAACTTCTTCCAAGAGAAGTATAAGGCTTAAAAGTGGGCCAAGGAGGCCACCTAGGGGAACGCCCACCTAGGGCACACAAGTCAATCACCTAGGCGCAACACTTCTTCACATTTTGATGAGTAATTAAATATATGTAAAACAAATGGTTCCCTTGGTATATAAGGTGAACCGAGACTAAAATAAAGCATTCTTACCTTTTCTTCTGAAGCTATGTGTCTTGGTTGTTTTCTTTTCTGAGTTTACATTTTACATTCACGACAATTTTGTTTTTAGGTTTTCTGAAAAATAACCAGTGCACCTTCCTTCATGGTTGCCTCCTGGTGACTCAGTTTGCCATTCTTCCACCTCTGAGAGCAAGCTTATCTCATTAGCTAGCCACTCTCTCAGGGAGAAAATCATTTCCTTAGAGTTTTATGAGGCAGAAGGGAGGGCACACCAACTGGGGTTTGTGCCCTTGCTGGTTTCTTCTTTGTGGAAATGAAGTGAGTGCGCCCTCTTCCATGGCTACACTGGGCTTCTCCCACTAGTCCCCAGAGGTCACTCTGAGATCGCCAACACCTCTTGGACACTCTCGGGTCACCCAGGTCTGGATCCCCATTTTCTTGGTCACCCAAACTAATGGTGCGCCCCTGTTCAGATTTGCGCCCCTAAGGAGAGCTTTTGGTAAGAAGTCAAGCTATGGATTGCGTGGTCACCTTCTCCTATAGATCGCCTTCTTGGGAAAATCAATTGGTATCAGAGCCTCAAGATCCATGGAAAAGCTTCTGATCTTGAAGATTGAGCCAAATTTATTTTGGGGCTTTTATGAAATGATCCAGAGTTTGCCCATTCCATGGTTTCCATTTTATGCAAGAAGATCCACAGATCTCATAAGCCCCAAGGGCACCCACATCTCCATTGCCACAGAGAGGAGCTCCACATATCTAAAACAATACAGATCTCTCCCTTTATACCAGTTCAATCTCCGTTTCCTCAGGGTTTTGGTTCCTCTATTCTCAAAACAGAGTCATCTATTCAACATTGCAAGCTAGGGGCGCCTTTCCTCTTCAAATGGCCTCACAATGCCTCCATGAAAAGATCCTTTGGAATTATAATCAGTTTCCAACACATCAAATCCCATCTAATATCTTACCTCCGTCCTCAATGAGCTGCTCAGAATGCAACAACAAAACAATCCAGATCCATTCCGGTTGGACACTCGAATCCAACTACCCAAGTTTGTTGGGAAAACGAATGGTGAAATGGTGGATTCTTGGATCCGTAGCCTATCCACCTATTTCAATATATGTCCAGGCCTTACCAAGGAAACAAAACTCCATATTGTCACCTTTCAATTAGAAGGACTGGCACAAACTTGGTGGGATACAGAGTAAGAGAAGACCACATTTGTGATAGAGATTGGGGATGCTCCAAAATCCTCTACTT
Organism: Picea abies; assembly: GCA_900067695.1. Lineage (NCBI taxonomy): Eukaryota > Viridiplantae > Streptophyta > Pinopsida > Pinales > Pinaceae > Picea > Picea abies. The sequence goes on from CBVK0100854585.1 coordinate 7,049, forward strand.
CGCAACCCATCAAAACCTGGGCTCGAATTTTCGAAGCTTTAAGAAATCCCTTCTACCCACCTGGGTATGTGCAATCCTTATGGATCAAATGGTACCAACTTCAACAACTCCCTTCACAAGGAGTGCAAGGCTACATAGACTTCTTCTGCAAGATGCACCTCTTACTTCATGTTCCAGATCTAGAAGAGGTACTCATATTAAAATTTGTGGTTGGTTTATTAATTCAATTCCGTCGAGAAGTAGAGTTGTTTGAAAATCCAACTTTAGATAAAACATTTCAAATATCTTTGGCTATAGAAAGGAAAGTCGCTTCTAGAGGTCGTATTCCTCAGTCCCACCTTTACACCAACCCCCCCCTCCTCTCAACCATCCAACTCCCATCCCTCAACCCGCTTTCCACCTCCTCGGACTCAAAACCCCACACCTAATACAACTAAAAGGACACCCTGGTGCTCATTCCACAAAAATACTTCACACAATTCATCAGATTTTCAAATCCTTCAAAATCTAAAAACCAACAAAACTCTACTCACTGAACTCATTGCGCCTTCCCAAGTAGAATATACCGAAGAATTTCCTCTGGACAATCCCATAGAAGTAGATCCCTCATTGATTCTAATGACCCAGGAAGATTTGAACGCATCCACCCAACCCCTCCACCTATAACTGCCAAATCAAAAATGCCTTGGCTTTACTGATTATGGACAATGGAAGCCAGAAAAATTTGGTGTCTCAAGCCCTTGTCAACCATCTTAATCTTGTCACCACTCCACATCTGCAACCCTATCAACTCGGATGGATCCAAAAGAATGGTCCTCCCCTCCTAGTTTCCAAGCGTTGTCTGGTCACTTTGGCCATAGGCCAATTCAAAGATATTTTCCTCTGTGATGTCTCCCCCTTGGATTGTGTGGATTTGTTGCTCGGTATCCCATACCAAACCTAAAGAAATGCTATCTATCTAGCCAAATCCTGCCAGTACAAAATTACCAAAGAAGGCCACACTTATATCTTAACTGTAGAAAAACTCAAACCCCCTTCTACCAAAGAACAAATCCCACATGTACACTTAAACCAATGTGTCTCTCTTTGTTTGGTGTGCCCAATAACACCAAACAAGACAATGCACCCTGTTCCTGAAACTATGACTCCCCTCCTCCATGAGTTTGCAGAGGTATTTCAACTTCCAGAGGGACTTCCCCCCTCCCGCCACATTTACCATTCCATTCATCTCATCCCCAGATCTACCTTACCTAACGCCCCTACTTACCAGTTGGCCCCAACAAAAATAGAGGAAATGGAAAGACAACTAACCAACCTCATCAACTCTGGCCACATCCAACCTTCATCTTCTCCCTGTGCTTCTGCTTCCTTTGTCATCCCTAAACGAGATACCTCAGAAATGTGCCTTATCACTGATCACCAAGCCTTGAACAAAGCCACAATAAAAAATCATTACCCCCTTCCCCAGATTGAGGAACTACTCGACACCCTCCAAGGAGCTAAGTGGTTAACTAAATTGGATTTGACAGTCGGCTCCCATCAAGTCCAAATGAACCCAGATGATGTTTGGAAAACAGCGTTCAAGACCAAATTTGGTCTTTTTGAGTGGAAAGTCATGTCTTTCGATCTCACCAACGCCCCAACCACTTTCATGAGGCTCATCAATGACATCTTCATAGCACATTTGGGTCGATTTGTGGTCATCTACTTAGATGACATTATCATATTTAGTCGGACATGGGACATTCACATGCAACATGTCTGATAAGTTCTCCAAATTTTCCAAGAACACAAGTTGCAAGTCAAAGAGAAGAAATCATATTTTGGTCAGACTTCAGTCCCCTGTCTCAGATTTGTGGTCAGCTCAAAGGGTATTCAACCAGATCCAGCTCGCATCTTTCTTGACCTTTGCATCAGCTCTCAAATACTTCTTCTACATTCATCTAGACCAAAGAAGAAACTACTCACTTTTCTCAGCTCAAAGACACCCTCTGCTCATCCCCTGTTTTACATCTGCCAGACCTCTCCCAACCCTTTGAGATTGAGTCTGGCGCATCACAATATGTTATTGGTGTCGTACTTAAATAGGGAGGACACTCCATTGATTACCACTCTGAAACCCTATCCGAGGCAAAGAAAAATTACAGTACCTATGACAAGGAATTTTATAGTCTGGTGCAAGAACTCAAACAATGGAGGTATTATTTGTTGGGTAAAGAAACCATTCTGCATACCGACCACCACCCTTTGATTTTCATCAACTCTCAATCCAAGATTCAGGAACAAAGGCACCTTAAATAGGCCTCCTACATTCAACAATTTCACTTAGTCATCAGATACAAGAAAGGCACTTCTAATAAAATGGCTGATTTGCTAAGTCGACCTCCCACTCCAGTTCTTTCCATTCTAGAAATATGTTGTGCTACTTATGACACATGGAAAGATCAATATGCTACTGACAACGACTTTCGAGAGATTTGGGAAGCTTTGCAAAGCCCTACCGTGATCAATCAGACCCCCTTCCTAGACTACATTATTCGGGATGGGTGGCTATATAAGTTGAATTTGCTATGCATTCCACACTCAGAAGATTCCCTCTTGCTCATCAGGGAAGCACATGCTTCAGCCTATGGGGGCCACTTTAGGACCACAAATACCACCCAACATATGCAACGCCATTTTCATTGGCCTTCCATGCAGCCTCAAGTTGAAAAATTTATTAGAGCTTGTGCCTTATGCTCACAATCCAAGCCATCCAACCGGAAGCATGGGTTGTATCAACCATTGTCGCTTCCTTCTCGACCTTGGGAGTCAATCTTAATGGACTTCCTAAGTGGACTTCCAACAACCCAAAATAAACATCATGCAATCTGGGTAGTGGTATGCCACTTAAGCAAAATGGCACTTTTTATCCCATGCACAAAGACTACTACAACAGTGCAAACATCGGAACTCTATTTCCATCATGTCTAGCCCCATTTTGGCCTCCCAAGAAGTATTATCTCAGACAGAGATTATTTCTTCCTTAGTACATTTTGGAAGACCATATGGGCGTTATTGGAGTGCCACCTCAAGTTTTCTACTGCATTCCATCCTCAAATGGATGGCCAAATAGAGGTTGTCAACAGAGTCTTGGTGCATGCTCTCCGAACTCACTTTGGGTGCAACAAACAATGGGACAATTACTTACACATTCTCCATCATAGCTACAACAAGGCAACACATTCTTCTACAGGCTTTTCACCTTTTGAAGTCTGCTTGGGCTTCCAACCAGCATCTCCAACCGAGCTTCCACTCACTTGGGCTCCTCAAGGTACCTTCCATCAACAGCAGGAACAACTATCAGCTCAACAATTTCTCCAACAAATTGCACAACGCCATAGTGTAGTCACATCAGCACTCAAAGTAGCCCAAGATCATGCCAAGCAGTGCCATGACAAACAAAGAACCTTCATGGCCTTTGAAGCAGGGGATTAAGTCTGGTTACACTTGGATAAGAAGTGCTTCAAAGGCCACCATCACAAGCATTTGCCAATCAGATATGGTCTGTATACAATACTCGACAAGATTGGAGAAAATGCATATAGGTTGGATCTGCCACCACAACTGGGAATACACAATGTCATTAATGTAAATCACTTAAAGTTGTTTGAGCCTTCCCTCTTAGAAGAACCAATCACCATCACTCATCCAGTGGACAAAATTCCTTATTTCCAACTCCCATTGGCCAAAGACATTGTTATCCCTGATTTCTAGGGATAACTAGGAGATCATGTCTCGAGGCCCACAGGTCCTAGACATGGAGTACCGAGAGAAGGATTGACCTGAGCATGGCCCTGGAGGGCCCATCCTTCTTCTTCTTCATCAGACCTGTCATGTCAACAGCAACACCATCCATCACCATCGGCTTGGACTTGTATCGGAGAAGACTCTTGCTCCATGAGGTAATTGGTCCAGGTATCATGGTATGTTTCATGTTTGATCATTATAACTTTCATATATATGCATCAGGTTCCTTACATTTCTAACAACTGCTTGGATCTTACACTAACCCACTTGACCATGGTTGGGGGATTAACGGGGTACCCTAGCAAGCTTGTATCCATAGGTTTTGGTTAGCCACCAAGGGGGATTTTGAAGAGCCATCGTCCGCTCCCACCATATCATCATTTTACATCTTGTCTCCTATCCATCTATCCCACTCCCCTAGTCTGGACATTAGGATGACCTAGTTGAGGGGTTACACTTTATCCTGTGGGAAGAAGGGGCTAAAGGCCCAGGAGGTAAAAGAAGCTGGTAAAGGATAAAAGCCATAGGAAATAAAACCTGGAGATGCCTCGCCCAGGGATCCCCGAGAAGGCAATAAAAAGCCTCTCGATAAGAAACAAGAGGTACCCAAAGAAAAATAATAAAACAAGACCTAGCCAAGAGGATGGGAGGTCTCATCACGAGCCGACCCATTATGTTCATAGGTATCTAGCAGTATGACATTGTCATTATCTAGTTACCATGCCAGGGCAGTGACCCTTGGTTGCATGGCTAAGGGAAAGGGGGTCTCATCACGAGCCAACCTTATCATTTCTGTGAAAATACTCGTGGGTAACACTATCATCTCTGGTCACGACACCAAGGTAGTGTCCTCTGGTTAGACCTTGAAGCAAAAAGAAATAAAAATAAATAAATAAAAGAAAGAATGAAGGCAATAAAGGGCTTGGAGAAAACTGCATCCATGACAGGTACATAGCGCCTCCTACAAAGGCACCCATGGATAATACCCACCCCTGGTTTTCACTGTGTCTGGACATCCCTAGACCATACCACCTCGTATTACATGGCTTAAATGATATCCTTTGGGAACTTTCCTCTTCTTATGGATGTTGGCCCAACAGGGCACTTTGTCTTTTCTTCGGCTTTGTATAGTAGGTTAGTGTAATGTCTTTGAGCTATTAGATGATGTGCTAGGGGTCTTATGCATGCATTTGATAAAATTAAT
>CBVK0100854586.1:0-14225 GCA_900067695.1 Picea abies
ATCGACTCCATCTGTACCAGAAACCTATTTCTAAAGAAGATTTTAAGGCCACATGCATGGCAGATGCTCATTTTCTCTTCGTTGAGGGGGTCTCTACCCCCAATAGCAATTAATTCTTTCAAAAGATTGATTTTATTTAGTGTTAGATTAGATTAGATTTCATTTTCTAATAATCCCTGTCAAGAAATACCATGCTACAACTGTTTTTGCAGATTCTCGATCGAAGCACAACCACTAGAAGAGGACGATCCCACTTCAAAGAGACGAGCCTTCACGATGCTGAAACACCGCTGTTCAGCACTGTTAACTTTCACGATGCTGAAACACCACTGTTCAGCACTGATGACCTTCATGCTGCTGAAATACCACTGGTCGACCCTCTTGACTTGCTTCTGAGGCCGAACAACCACCATTCTCCACTTTCTACTTTTCTCTGTTGCTGGAACACCACTGTCAGAAATCCGCCCTTCTTCTCCATTACCGAAACACCAAACTCACACTACCTTTTTCATTTCCTCACCATTCTTCATTGACGAAACAACTCCATCCAACAATTGTTTCTCCTTTCCCCTTCCGATGTTGCAACACCATTGCTTAGCACTGTTGACCTTTTCCCCAATGCTGAAACACCACTGTTCAACACTTTTTCTTCCCACTCCCAGAACAATACAGTCCACCATTACCTCACCCCCCATCATTGCCGAAACAACTCCATCCAGCAATTATTTCGCCTGATCTTTTTCCGTTGTTGAAACACCATTGTCAGCAACCCTTCATCATTTTTTTCACGATGCTGAAACACCATTATTCAGCACGTTTGACTTTTTTTTTTCTCATGAGGCTGAAACACCACTGTTCAACATGTTCGACTTCTTCCTGATGCTGAAACACCACTGTTCAAAACTTTCAACTTTCTTCGATGCTGAAACACCATCGTTCAACACTTTTTGATTTTCTTCCGATACTAAAACACCAATCATCAGCAGTTCTTCATCTACAACAATTGTTTCTTTCTTCTCTGTTGTTGAAACACCCGTCTTTCACCATCGTCCATCAGCAAGCTTTTACGCCCTCAGATTATAATTCGACCTTCTAAACAGCAGACCCTCGACAAAATCGAAAGTCGCCGCCACAACAGTATCACCACGAACAAGTATGATATCTGGTTGCCTGAACGAACCAAATGGTAAGGCGAGGTATGTAAATATTGTGTAATTCAGATTAGACTGTAGTTAATGAGAAAGATTTTAAGCCATTAAGACCATTTAAGTGCCATTATTACTAATCACACTTAACGGGAAGGGAAGTACACGTCAAATCAGCGATACCATCATTTCCCCCGATTTCATCGCCGCCATTCCCATTTCATCACCTTTTCGCACATTTAACCACTATTCTTGCATAACGTCGCTCAGAAAAACTCACTCTGTAGAAGATGATACACAAACTCTCGACGCTGTATCTTACCAAGCCGGTAGCCATGGGAGGATCTATCATACGAAATGAGCCCGCCACTACAGTGCTGCTGGAACACTACCCAGCAGCGTACGAAATCTTCTAGCAGGCAGGGTGGCTCAATTACTTCCACAGACTTCCAGCTTACAATGAACAACAGGTCCTACAGTTCGCTTGAAATCTCTAGGAGGACCACTCTATCATTGAAGGGGTGTGAATACCAGTAACAGAGGAAGGCATAACAGAAGTCTCAGGCATCCCCATGAATGAAAAATGTACGTTCAGCAGAAAACAAATCATTGGGACTGTTCAGCAGAACTTCTTCCTGCCCGAGGAACGCATTGTACTGAAAGGAAGGGGTGTTCATCTCAACTCATTGCCACCACCATGGCCAGAAGTCGCCAGATTTATCAAGCATTACCTAACCTGCGAAGGTCAACATCAGGTAGTGTATTAGCACGACTTTCTCCTACTTTCTCATTTAAGGCATAACAGACAGATCAATATTCCACATTATTTGCTGGGTTGCTTGAAGAACATGGCACATTACTGTCAGAAGGAAAAATATCCAACCCTATCACTTACCCATCACCGTCTTGTTCAATTACTCATCAACAGGGGTTTTGACATCAACAGGGGTTTTGAACAACAAAACCGTCCACTAAATAACCCAACCAGAAACCCTCAACCAGCTGCTGAAATTCCCCAAGAGCAGCAACAACAAAACCCCCCAGATGTCCCTGAAGTACCCCATATCCCGCCCACAGAACCAACCAGTCCAGTCATCTCCCCTACCCCACCCAATCCACCACATACCATACCAGATTCATCCACTCCCGCCCTCCATATTCTCAGTATGACCATGAACCAGAAACTATTGCCTACCCTATCATTCAGGAAAAACCTCCATGAAAACGAAAACAAATTGCCCTCTTTCCACCCTTCTTGCGCAAAAAGCAAGTAAGAGCCTCAATAAGGCCACCCTTTATGGCCACTACCCTAGACACCCCACCAATTCAACTGATACCCCATACATCTTCAACTTCCCAAACCCCGGGATCTTCACCTATTCCAACCTCAGTGGCTGAAACACAAGAACCAACCACTGACATTGAGTTGCAGGAACTAGAAGTCCACACATCATCTATTTTTGAAGTAGCTGAAACACAATCAGCTACTCACCCAGTGGCTGAAACACAAGAACCAGCCACTGGTATCAAAATTGAATTACAGGAATCTGAGACCCAGGATGCTGCAACACCACCCCCCTCAAATAAAGTAGTTGAAACACAACCAACTACTCATCCAGTGGCTGAAACAAAAGAACCAGCCACTGATATTGAAATTTGGGAAATTGAGACCCCGAATGCTGCAACACAACACCCAGTGGCTAAAACACAAGAACCAACCACTGATATCGACATCGAGATTCAGGAATCAGAAGCTGAGGTTGCTGAAACACTACCCTCCTTACACCAAGAGGCTGAAACACAAGCATCAGTTGCCATTCCTGTAGCTATTCCACAAGCACCAGCTCATGAAGCTGTGACTGCCACACAAGAACCAGTCACCTCTCAGTCCAAACAAACAATGGCCGATGTCTTGGAAGAAAACAACTTTTTGAAGTCTCAATTGGAGGCATATCAGCAGGAATTAGCCAGGGCAAGGGAAGCATATGAAAAAGAACTAAATTTATACACCTTAGCCCGCATAGCAACCTTGTTAGAACAAACTACAGAAAGTGTGTGCAAGGAATATATGTGTTGTCAATGTGGAGATATTTACCATCAGGCAGGCTATAAGGTGATCCAAGTCCCAGTGCCAGGAGAAGCCCCTATTCCTTCATCTTTCGTAACCAAGGAAGAACCTGCTACAACACAAGAACCAGCAGGTCCTACCAAGTTTAAAACTGAACCTGCTGCAACACAAGAACCAGCAGGCCCTAGCAAGATCAAGACTGAACCTGCTGCAACACAAGAACCAACAGGACCTTCCAATGTATGAGACATTGTGCTGAGAATTGGATAGGGTACAGGTTTTACTTTCCCATTCTCTGGTTGCCAATAGAAAGATATCAAATCAGTTATAATCTACCTAAGAAGGCAGAAACAACAGCATGGCAAAGATTGCAGGAAGTGCAAGGGTTCATAACGCTGACAGACAGTACCTCCCAGAGTTACAGCTTGAGTAACTTACATGATCAGAGTAGGTATCCAGACTCTGATTCAGAGTGAGTTGCCTGAGGACATGCAACACCTTGAGTTGGGGGGGATGTTAGGACCACACAATGTATCTTTTTGCCTATACTTTTTTCCACCATTATACTCTTGATCACCTACATTTAGACTCATACTATCACTTTATCTGATCATCTCAAAGGTATACAATGTCCCTTCTCATTACTATACGTTTAATCTGTTTTGCATGATATTTTACATCACTCTCGTACTTAACTATTAATTAGAAATGCATAAGTGTCCATAACTGTAGATTAGCATTTAAGGCCTATTGCTGAAACACAGAACTGTCCAAGGTCCCTGTTGCTGAAACACAGAACTTATGCTGAAACACAGAGCTGCTACACAGTTCGAGGTCGCAGATGCTGAAACACAGAGCTGCTACATAGTTCAAGGATGTAGATGCCGAAACATGGAGCTGCTACACAGTTCGAGGATGCAGATGCTGAAACATGGAGCTGTTACACAGTTCAGAGTTGCAGATGCTGAACACAGAGGAAACCGCCAGAACCGACGATGCTGAAACACAAGGAAGCCGCCACAGTCAGCAGTCAACACAGTCAGAGCGCAATTCACGTGGTTGAAACAGCCCACGAATTGCGATGCTGAAACAACATCAGCAATGATAAGAAAAAGCTGTTACACCAGCCATAACAAAAATACCTCGTTCAAAGCATTCGGTTGCGTGAGAATAGGACATCCTATGCTGATTTAGAAAGAAGATCCGATTTAGGATAGGATTCAGATATGCATTGTAATGATTGTATCGAAGGGATTTCCTCTTTAAATCAGAGGAAATCACCATTCGAGGGATCCAAGTTTTGATGTACTGAAGCAACTCCAGAGAAGCGGGACGTATTCTATTCTTTCAAATTGTAATGTGATATTTCGACAGATGAATATAATATTGCTTTGAGTATCCTTCTCTAGCTTTTCGTTCAGGGGAATCTTGTGAGAAGGGAGGGCCCACCTTCTTCACAAGATTCACCCATTAGTTAAAAGTGTGTTAGTATAATTTCTGTTTATACTTTGTTTAATTGTTGTTTGCTGAAACACCGTTTTTAATGGATTTCGCTTTGCTAAAACACTACTGACTCTGTCTTAGTTTAATTGAATGGAATTTGTAATTCTTTTTATCAGAAATCTCATGTGATGATTTTATGAGGCTAACAGATATTTGGTTAAAGGTTCCTGCTCAGACAGAAAGGGATCGAAATATCATACCCTCTGTAGAATTCGATTACTGCTGCAAGTGTGCTAGCCAGTGGCTCGGTTAAGAGGTTCCTGCTCAGACAGGAAGGAATCCAAATACCTCGACTTCTGTAGATTTCATTTGCTGCTGCAAGTGTGCTAGCCAGAGATTTGGTTAAAGGGTTCCTGCTCAGACAGGAAGGAATCACGACACCTTGTCTTCTATAGATTTCATTTACTGCTGCAAATGTGCTAGCCAGAGATTTGGTTAAAGGGTTCCTGCTCAGACAGGAATGAATCACAACACCTTGTCTCCTGTAGATTTCATTTACCTCTGCAAGTGTGTTAGCCAGGGATTGGGTTAAGGGTTCCTACTCAGAAAGGAAAGGAACCAAAACACCCTGTTCTCTGTAGACTTTTATTGGTGCTAGCCAGAGACTGGGTTAGGGATTCCTGCTCAGAAAGGAAGGGATCAGACTACCCTATTCTCTGTAAACCTCAACCTCACAAGTGTGCTAAAACAAAACTAAGGCTCAAGGCTCCTGCTTAGAAAGAAAGGAACTAGGGGGCTTTGTTCTCTGTTAGATAGAGTTAGTTGTTTTCTGCATTATTGTTTTCATGAAAGAGTGCTAGTACTGAAGTCTCTGTTTGAGAGTAAGGGTCCTATTCTTTGATTGCAGAATAGTTGTTCTTTCCCATTGCAGTGTTATTTTAATGTAATCCAGAATTCTTAGATTGAACTTTAAAGAATTGCAATAGGGGAATTACTTTCCTGTGATTTAATTCAGAGCTTCAGTTCATTCAAGCAAGTATAATTAGTATAAGCTTCTTTACTACAACACTAAGTTGTTTTTGGGATTGAGCATATACAGTGCGTGGCTATCTTTGAAATAAAAGACTTCCCTGGGTTGATAATTTATGTATCACTTGATTGTTTAATTCAATTAAGAAATTATAGTGACCAACACTTTCCATCAATGACAAGCATACTATGCCTGTAAAACATGCCAACAATCTCCCCCTTTGGCATTGATGGCAACAAAGGCACCCTGACCTGTTCTTTTCTCCCCCTTTGACATCAATGTCAAAGAAAACATGCTCCCCCTGAGCTGTTGCAATATTTTTGGGAGGTATCAGATATGCAATCAATACAAGACTCCCCCTAACAGGATGGACTCTCTTAGGTGTGAAACGGGATGACACCCAGCTTTTGTCAGAGATATTCAAAAGGCGTCTTAGCTAGGGGTTTAGTAAAGATGTGTTCTATTTGTTCTGTGGTTGGAATGTATTGAAGTTGAACAACTTGATTGGTGACTTGCTCTCTCAGAAAATGGTATTTTATGGGAATATGCTTGGTCTTGGAGTGGAATACANTGGTCTTGGAGTGGAATACAAGATTCTTAGACACACTGATGGCACTAGTGTTATCACAATGAATTGGGATCGATGCAACACATTTTACCTCCAAGTCTACAAGTGTCTGAATCATCCATAATAACTGAGTGCAACAGGTAGCAGTAGCAATGTACTTTGCCTCTGTGGTTGATAAAGAAATGGAACCTTTCTTTTTACTAAGCCATGCTACTAATGAGTCACCCAGGAAGAATGCTCCTCCACGGGTGATTTTTCTCTCATCAACACAGTTTGCCCAATCTGCATATGAATAAGAATTTAACTAAAAATTCTGATTTCTGGGATACCATAGACCATAAGTCATTATTTCTTTCAAATACCTGAATATCCTTTTGACAGCTAGTAAATGACTCTGTTTAGGTGAAGACTGATATCTTCCAACCATTCCTACAACATGCATTATGTCTAGGTGATATGTTGTGATGTAAAATAGGCTGCCTATCATTGACCTTTATGAACGCTGATCAACATCAGGTGAGTCATCATCCTTGCTTAATTTGCAGCCAGTAACCATAGGTGTGCCCACAGGTTTAGAATCTTCCATTTGAAACCTTTTCAACATTTCTCTTAGATATTTTTCTTGAGAAATGAGCATCCCTTCAGACCTCTAAGTAATTTGTAGACTAAGAAAAAATGACAGTTCTCCTATCATGGACATTTCAAACTCAGATTCCATGGTAGAAGCAAACCATTGTACCAATGGATCCTTATTACATCCGAAGATGATGTCATCCACATAGACCAATACGATGAGAAAATTATTATCCTCTATTTTAATATACAGATTGTTGTCAGCTGTTCCTCTCTTGAACCCTTTGTCTTTAAGATACGTATCCAGTTTGTGATACCAGGCTCGAGGGGCTTGTTTTAACCCATATAAATCTTTCTTCAGCTTGCATACTAAGTTAGGGTTGTTAGACAATTTAAAACCCTCTGGTTGTTCCATATAGACTTCTTCACTTAAATATCCATTTAGAAAAGATGACTTGACATCCATTTGATAGAATTTAAACCTTTTATGACAAGCGTAGGCAAGAAACATTCAGATAGCTTCTAATCTTGCTACTGGCACAAATGTTTCATCAAAATTTAGTCCCTCTATCTGAGCATATCCTTTATAGAATAACCTTTCTTTTTTTCTGACAACTTGTCCTTGCTCATTCAGCTTATTCTTAAAGATCCATTTGGAGCCAATGACATTTTTACCTTCAGGTCTATGAACCATCTCCCACGTATTGTTTTTCTCAATCTGATCAAGTTCATCATTCATTTCTTTAACCCAGTGGTCATCTTTGCTAGCTTCATTAAAATTCTTGGGTTCCAGCATGGATATGAAATCTATATGAGATTGTTCAGTTGTTTTGATTAGCTTTCTCCTAGTTTGTACACCTTTGTATTTTTCTCCAATTATCTGACTTGTAGGATGATTCTGGAGGAGGAATTTGAAGTTGGCTGCTTATTTGAGTCTGTCCGAGTGTCTAAGTCTTCATCTGATTCAGAGTCTTTGTTTTCTGATTCTTGGACCTGTTCATCTTCAACTTTAGCTTTGTCTTCTGTAAAAGACTCATTACTGTACATCTCTCTTGCTGGGATTCCTTCATCAACTTTTACATCAATACAATCAACCATTTTATGTAGCCTCTTATTATAGCATCTGTATCCTTTACTGTTTGTAGCATACCCCAAGAAGATACCTTCATTAGCCTTGTCATCATATTTGCCAAGGTTCTCATCATTATTCTTTATGTAGCTTTTACTCCCAAAGACTTTGAAGTGTTTAATTGAAGCAGGTCTCCCAAACCACAGTTCATAAGGTGTCTTGTCACTTTGTGGTCTGAGGTGGGCTTTGTTAAGAACATGGAATGTTGTGTGTATTGCTTCTACCCAATAGGTTTGGCCAATGTTCTTCTCATTTATCATTGACCTGGCCATTTCCTACACTGTTCTTTTTTTCCTCTCAACAAATCCATTTTGTTGTGGAGTTCTTGGGATTATGTATTCTCTCTTGATCCCATGCTCATCACAGAATTCCTTGAAGTCTCTTGACACAAACTCTCCTCCCTAGTCTGATCTTATTTCCTTTAACCTCTTGCCTGTTTGAGTCTCAGTTAAAGCCTTAAATATTTTAAACTTCTCAAATGCTTCAGCCTTTTCCTTGAGAAAGGAAACCCAAGTAAGTTTGGAGTAATCATCGATAATCAGCATGAAGTAGTTTTCTTTCCCTGTGCCTTCCTATTTTGATGGTCCACATAAATCCATATGAACTAGTTGGAGTGGTTTCTTTGTTTAAGTAAAGCACTTGGACTTAAACTGTGTCCTGTTTTGCTTCCCTACTTGACAGGGTTTACACATTGAATCTTGGGGCTTTGATATTCTTGGAATATCTTTTACTGCCTCGAGTTTTTTGAGTTTGATTAAGTGGTCAAAGTTTAGATGTCCAAGTCTCCTATGCCATAGCCAACTTTCATCATGTCTGCTTAGATGCCATTCTTCTCTATTTTCTTTCAACACATATACATTATTTTCTGTCCTTATGCCTTTGGCCACCACTTGTCCTGAGGTTACAGATTTTATCCTGTAGTCCTTGGACATGAACACCACTTCACATCCTCTATCACACATTTGAATTACACTGATCGGATTATGTTTCATCCCATCTACAAGTAGAACATCTTGGGATTTTCCTTTTCCATTACTTAAGCTCACCATCCCTTTGCTCTTTATTTTCCCCGGAGCATCATTTCCAAAGGTTACATTACCTGATTTTCTTTCACTTAGAGATAGAAACTTTCCTTTGTCTCCCATCATGTGTTTGGAGCATCCATTGTCTATATACCAAGGGTTCGTTTTTCTTTGAGCGGACAATACTAATCCACACTTGTCACTTTCCTTCTTCTTCCAAAACTTGACATTTTCAGTAGGGGATTTCGAATCTGGTTCATAGTTCCTTAACCGACAGTCACTAGATTTATGTCCAAAGTTATGACAGGTGTAGCATTCAATCTCATTATTCAATAGGTCAAACTTGTTGTTGCAGTGTTGTCTACTCATTGTCTGTGGATTATTTCTTGGGCTTCTTAGTTTCATGTCCCTAGACTTAATTTGGCAATTTACAGTCTGTGAAGGATTGTTACTTGGTTGTATCATTCTTTGTTGTGGGAAGTATTTATTCCTTTGAAATATTAATTGCTTATGTCTAAGTCTTAAGGAACAATTTACAACTTTGTGACCAAAGTTAGAACAATAGAAACAATAGCCATATAAAAATTCTTTGTACCTGGAAAATGATTGTCTTCTTTGAACAAATCGATTTCTTCCATGCTGATGACATCTTTCAACAGGGGGCTCACTATTTCTTTGTTCTACAGATTCAATCCTAGCACCTTTTTCCTTACTCGTCCTGGGCGGCTGATTGTTTTCCTTTGTTTCTGCAAGTTTGTTGTTGTCATTGGTTGTACATTTGAAAAACTTGATGGGTTCTTCGTCTCTTGGCTTGCCACTACTTGATCCCTCTTCATAAACCAAACCAATTTTTAGCTTTGGATTCCTTTGCTGATTTAGAATGGTGGCTAATTATTTTGAGGCTTTGATACTTGACAGATTCTGATTATACAAGGCTTCATCTCTTTCCTAGTTTTCAATACTTCTTGTTCTAATGCTTCACATCTTGCCTTCTTTTCTGATAACTATCATTTCAGAATGTCTTCGATTTTCTTTGCCTCTTCTAATTCTACTTTTAGTAGGACAATGTCTTCATCAGGTTCTTTACTGTCTTTCTCGAACTGTATCAACAATTGTCTTTGATTTCTGTTCTTGATTCTTAGTCTGTCAATCTCTTCTAGTGCATTGATTAGTTCTCCTTCCATGTCAACCATAACTTCTTCTTCATTAACATCACTCCCTGTGTTGTTATTATCATAATCCTCTTTGGCCATAAGTATGAAGTCATTTAGTTTATCTTCAATAGATGAATCATTGTCTTCATCATCTGAAGGATCATCATCATTGTTTACACAAAGACTTTTCTTCTTAAAGTTATTCTCTTTAAAGAAATTTCTATGTTTGTACTTCTCCTCATCATCACATGTCTGATACTTTCCTTTGTGGGGACATTTATTTGCAAAATGACCTATCCTACCACAGTTGAAACATTTGAAAGGCAGTTTACCTTTGTATTTGCCTGATCCCTTCTTCAGTCTCTTCACAAATTTTTCTTCAATTTCATCGGGCTCAGAATCCTCATTCTTGTCTGCCTTAAATGATGCTTCTCTAGAGGTGGGTTTATCTTTAACTATTCTCATTTCATATGCAGTCAATGTTCCTAGAAATTGATCAAACTCCAAGGTTTTTGGATCATTTAGTTCTTCTATAGCAGAGACCTTTGGATTGAACCTATCTGGGAGAGATATCAAGATTTTTTGAACTAAAGAAGGTTCCTCAATTGTTTCACCAAGTGATTTCATTGCATTTACCATTTATTCTACTCTCAGAAAGAATTTTCCAATAGTTTCATCTTCTTTCATCTTCAACTGTTCAAACTGCATTCTGTAGGTTTGAAGCTTGGCATCCTTTACCTTCTCATTACCTTCATAACTGTTAATGATTTTGTCCCACATTTCTTTGGCAATTCCTAGATGCATAACTTTTACGAATTCTGCTTCTGCAAGCCCACTCAAGATAGCATTCATAGCCTTAGCGTTGAAGCTAAATTCTAGTTTGTCATCCTTATTGGCTAGTACAACTGGCTTTACATAACCAGTATCTACCACATCCCAAACATCTACATCTAAATCCATTATGTAGGTTCTCATTCTAACTTTCGAGAAGGCAAAGTTTGTTCCATTGAACAAAGGGGCCTTATTGGTTGAATTTACTTCATGGCTTGACATGTTTAAGCTCTAGGATCTACCTTTAGATAAAAGGGTCCGACTCTGATACCAATTGTTGGACAACTGAGAGGGGGGTGGGGTGAATCAATTGTTACCATGCTTAAACAATTATGCTTCTTTTAAATTATTTACAAGGCACTCAATGATGATTGCAATAATGTAGGTAAATAAGCAATGGGACATTCAACATCAGTCACATATATGAGATACATAGAGACATATATTTCCTGAGGAAACCCATAAAGGGTAAAAAACTCTTCTTCTTTATATGATAAGTATTATTTACATTCTTTACATTATCATACATATGAGCACCAATTCATTGTGAGGCTACAACCTCTATTTTTGCAAGCTGCAACTTGTTGAGAGAACCAACTCTCTGTTTTCTCTAGCACCCACTAGAAGGAAGCACCAACTCCCTAGTTTCTCTAGCACCAACTAGAAGGAAGCACCAACTCCCTGGTTTCTCTAGCACCAACTAGAAGGAAGCACCAACTCCTTGGTTTCTCTAGCACCAACTAGAAGGAAGCTACAACTCCCTGTGTTCAAGCACCCACTTGAACCTCTGAGGACACCGGTCCTCCCTAACACCTCCCTACCACCCTGATTTATGAATATGTGTTACTGAAAATTATTATAGTGATATAATGTTCAAAAACAACTTACCAGTCTCATCATTGTTCTGCAAGATTTCGCTACTCTGTCTGCCTCACTGTCTTCCTGCACGCATCCATTGCATTTTCTGTTCTGCTGCCTTTTGTGCTCTATACGCCGTTCCCATTCGATGCGCCTTTTGTCTTCTCTCCATTTCAACTACTGCACTCCCCCTCCTTCTTCACACATGCATCACTCCCAACAGGAACAACAACCTCTCTTCTTTTCTCCACATTCTTATATACCCATTACATCTTGTGCATCCTCTGTACGCAATTGTTCTACATCCTCTACATGTCGAGTGCTCTGCCTTTTCATCATGGAAACTCTTCATATTCTATGTTTGTTGAGCCCATCTGTCCATCATCACTAGGTGTCATGATCAAATTCCTTCATATCACCAGCATTTGAGATTCTTCATCTTCTGTTCCCCTCAACCTCAACCTCACTATCGCAGTTAATGACTTCAACGCTCTTCCAGCTGTCAATAGCCTCCATGAAAAGTCTTTTCTCCTACTGGTAGATTCTTTGTGACCCTTCAGTTCCTCTAGAAATCACACAGAAGTCTCTTCGAGTCCTCTGGAAGAAACCATCAATGGTTTCTAGCAGTTACACTGAGAAGTGCTACAGTAGCCCTTCGATCTTCTTCAGTTTCATCTGCACCGTTGGATTAACTTCTCTAAATATTGCGTTCATTTTGGCATTCCGCTCTTCGACATTTCAGGATCACCATGGTGGAGGATTTTAGTACTCTCCATTTCCTGACCTCCGAAACTCCGAAAAGGAGCTTGTCTTCACTAACTCCTTCGCCTATTTTCTGCCGATGTGACCAATGACTGTGACCTCATCCTTAGTCGAAACTACATTTCGCAATTTCGCGTTTTGACATTTTGGGATTTTGGCACTCTTGGTGGTGAAGTGTTTCGACACTTCAACTCCTAGTATTCGGAACTCCAAAATGGAGTCGGATCAATGGTCTGGTACTCCAACGTTTTTCATTTTGATGAATCAACATTTCGGTATATCTGTGGTGAAAGACCTTGACATCTCCAACTCTCGGTATCTGAACCTCCGGTATGTGGTCTGTGACATTTCATGACTTCAGGTTTCATGATTTTTGGACTCCTGTGATGAAGAGTCTGTTGGAAAACTGAGAGGGGGGGGTGAATCAGTTGTTACTGAGCTTAAATAATTATGTTTCTTTTTAAAACTCTTTGCATAAACACTGAATGATGATCACAATAATGCAGAGAAATAAACACAGGCACATTCAACATCAGTCACATATATGAGAAACACAGAGACATATATTTTTCGAGGAAACCCATGCAGGGTAAAAACCTCTTTTTCTTTTATATGATAAGTAATGGTTACATGCTTTACAGTATCATACATATGAGCACCAACTCATAATGAGGCTACAACCTCAGCTTTGCAAGCTGCCACTTGCTGAGAGCACCAACTCTCTGTTTTCTCTAGCACCAACTAGAAGGAAGCACCGACTCCATGGTTTCTTTAGCACCAACTAGAAGGAAGCACCAACTCCCTGTGTTCAAGCACCCACTTGAACTTCTGAGGAAAACAATCCTCCCTAGCACCTCCCAACCACCCTGAAATATAAATCTTTTCTTCTGAAACTTATTACAGTAATATAATGATCAACAGTGCCTTACCTGACTTATCACTGTTCTGCTGCATCTATAAAGACCAGTTTTAAATTAACAGCTAGTAATTCTATCAAATGTACAGTAATTTCTACAAGCTTTATAAAGAAGAATAATTCCAAATTTACTTAGCACTTACGCATATAAAATTTATCAATGAATAACAAATCTAATTAAACAATGGATAAATTGGAATTAAATACCTTAACTCTGATGTTGTTATCCGCAGCTTACTGAACCTGATGTTGTTATCCGCAGCTTGCTTCCTTCCTGATTCTTTGGAACACTACCCAAAACCGACCTCCCTGCCGACTAGTTAGCTCCTAGCCCTAGGATATCAACGGATATCCTAGCCCTCCGTGCCCAAAACCCCCAGAAAACCCCCGGTGCACTGTGTCAATTCCAATCCCAAATTTCACTCTCCCTACAATACTCAGAGCTCCCAAAATCCTTCCCACTCTCGTAGAATGAAATTTCCCTCTAAACTCCTTCCCCCCCCCTTATTCCTCCTTTATCGCCTTCCCTTCATTAACTCCCTACCTAACTGTTTTATTACACCTTATCCCCCGTCGTTAATACCCTTATCCCTCCTTTATTACTTATCCTAATGTATTGAATACTTTATCCCTTGTGGGATACGTAACCTAATTTAATATTATATCTTATTATCCACCATTAATTTAATACTTTATTAATTAATGAATTAATTAATAATTAAATCA
>CBVK0100854592.1:0-11602 GCA_900067695.1 Picea abies
TACTTAAATTCGATGTACATAAAAGAATAGATAAATGATCACATACCTCTTATGCAAGTTGTTGTTGGGATGCATCCTCATGTGATGCAATTATGTTCATTTCTTTTACCATCTCCTTGTACACTTTTTTGGACATCCCTACAGGCATATTATTGATGATGAAGAACATGTAAAATATTTGGATGATTATGAAGATGGTATGATCAATCTAAAAACAAACAAGATGATAAAGAATGTAGTAATAATTGCAAAGTTGTTTGACGTATAAGACCAATTTGAGAATTCTACAAACATTAAAAAATAATAAATAAATAAATAAACAACTCCTCCTTGTGATAAGGGGTTGTGAATCTTGGCACTGAATATGATCCAAAAACTATAAATCTAGGTTCTTCTTGTTCAAAAGCTAAAATAAGAGATTATATCAAGCTATTCAAGCATTACAGAGATGTATTCACGGAGTTCAGACGTGTGCTCTTCCGATCTAAATAAGAGATTATATCAAGCTATTCAAGCATTACAGAGATGTATTCACTTGGACATACCAAGACCTAAAGGTCTGTGATACAATAATTATTCAACATGTAATACCCTTGAAGATAGAGACTAAGCCCTTTTAGTGGAAACAGTGAAAGATTCATCCATCACTAGAATCGTTGATACAAAAAGAGTTGAAGAAGTTTTTAAATGCAAACATTATCTTTCTAGCATGTGCCACTCCTCATGGACTGTAAACCTTTATTTTATTTTATTTTCACACAATGCATTTCCTGGGGAAACCCACTAGACACTTACCCTCATTTCAAGGATGGTACCTAGGGTAAATCAGATTTTGTAGAATCTCAAAGCCTTGTCATGTCACTTACAAAAATAAAACCTGGTTGGAGAGGATAACACTCCATCACACGACTACTTGGGCTAGACCTAATTGACGAAACTCAACCAGGAAATAGAAAAGGATAACTACCTTGTTCCACCTATGGAGCAATTTTGAAACTTGTAATAAGTTCTAAAATTCTCTCACTCCTAGATGGATTTTCAAGGTATAACCAAATTCTTGTCTTGGATGGGGATAGATTGAAAACTACTTTCAAGACCAAACGGGGCATGTACACATACAAGAGACTGTCATTTGGATTGATGGATGTTGGCGCCACTTTCCAATGTGTGATGCATATAGATTTTGAGGCATTATAAATCAAAACATGGTTGTCTATATTGATGATATCACAATTTATAAACCTTAAAACGGATCATATCCAAAAACTTTACTGCAAATATCAAAATTTACTTGCAAAATCATTTTAATCATTTGCAATATTTGAAGATGATTTTTTAAAAGATGCAAAAAATATGGGATCTCATTGAATCCAAATAAGAGATTTTTCATTGTCGCGAAATAAAATTTACTGGAGTGTATCATTACAAAAGATGAGATGTCAGTAGATCCTAAAAGAATAAAATCCATCACATAGATCGCACCACCATACAACAATAAATCAATGTAATCATTTTTGGGGAAGATTAAAGCAATTCATCTCTGACTTCATCAAAATCATTAAACACTTACAAAATACTATTAAGGACGTAGTCTTTCAATGGACATATGTTAAGAAAGAAGCCTTTGAAAAAATGAAAGTGGCCATTGTTGTTGCTCTAGCCTTCGTAGTCCAGATTTGGTGAATATATTTACCTTAGTATATTTGCATTTGACTACTCTCTTGTTGTGCTCACTCATAAGGATAAAGAATGGAGTGAATTTCCAATAGCATTTATGAGCATGAAACTACGAGGTGATGAGATAAACTACCAGGTGGTTGAAAAAAAAGCATATATCATAGTCAAAGCAGTGAAAAAATTTAATCCTTATATGTTGAAGAGACATATTAAGGTCATTGTTTTGCATTCAACTATTAGATTATTTTTTATGCAGAATGAACTTGGAAAAAGGCATGGACACTGAATGAAATTCTATCCATGAATATGATCTAAATATTAAGCCTACAATCATAGTTCATTGACAAAGATTATGCAAACTAGTAGCTAAAGCGTGGGATCAACTTGACATTGATGAAGCAAGTTCAGATGAGAAAGCATTGATGTATACATTTGATGTCATCTTTATACCTGTAAACATTAATTTGGGTATTATGATTTGAAATATTTGCATCATGCGTCTACTCCTAGTCACTTAGATATAAAGAGAAGAAGAGAGTTAAAATTTAAGTCTACTCAATACCATCTTGGTAATGGAATTAATTTTAAGAATAATTACGGTAGCATGTCATTGAAATGTTTGGAGAAGAATGACGTTGAAAAAGTTCATAGACATTGTTGGCGCGCAGTTGTAAGACCCTAGGTTCAGTTTATTCTACCAACAAACCCTGTAGACAGTGGCCCTTTCGGCATCGCCTACATGCAAGTGAAGTCTCACCTAAGGCATATATTGGGGCTGCAGGAACCAAGTTTCTGTAGGGATGAGGGGATGGGAGGCTAACATCATGTTTGTTCTTACTTATCTACCCTGTGTGCAGTATTTTGTATCCCCTTCCCTTCATTAATTAGTAAACTTCAATTATGCAACATCATTGTGACACAAATTGCAACATAAACTATTCACTGTAACATTCATCTGTAGTGTGCATCAATCATCTACTACACAGATCTAAATGTAGTTATGCATAAATATAACATTCATGAACAATCACATAAAAAGACATTCTGACACATAATTTAACGTGGTTTACCCAAACTTTGGGCTATGTCCACAATGGTTGGCTTCTTTATTATTCTTTTTGCAATTCACCTCAGGCTTGTCCACTGCACTTACAATAGATACATCATGATGTATTTCCCCATCATGCCTAACCGCTCTACAGTGCAATCCTCTCTCTGTAAAACTCTCCATGAACCTTCAGACATAGACTCTCTCTCATCCTCAGTGTATTCTCTCACTCTCTTAGCAAACCCCATTCTTCCCAACCCATTACATATTTATACATAGAGTTTAGGGATCAAAACTTTATTCGCTTATCCCAAAACCCTATGACAATTCATCATTACAACTCATGTCTGAGCGTGCTTTTTCTATCTTTGTGCTTGCATGCTGCTTTTACATTCCCAATTGTTGTCCTTCCTTACTTTGCACATCTCTCTACTTTGCATGCCTAACTACTTTTGTGCATGCCCTCATTCTTTGTTCTTCGAACTACTTATCCAATATGCCCCCAACACTCACATGTATCTCATCCTGAGCCACTTAAGCCTGTCGTGTGATGCCCCTCCATGCTTCCATGAACTTTTGGGAGGTTTCCTTTGTTGTCGCGACTTCTTTCTTGACTTATGCTTCTTGTTCCAAAATCTCCTCTACGACCTACGCAGTAAGGGTCATGAGTTTCTCCTCATTGTCGTGTGCGGATTGCTTTACCTTGCCTTGCACAGCTGCCAATTCAACTATTACCCTTAGTGATTCGTCTTGTAGCGATACTAATCATTGTTGGAGAATATTTTGTCGGTCCCTTATCTTTTTCCATTTCATTGTATGATTTCCTTTGTGCCAGTATGATCGTCATGCACTCTGTTGGTGTCAATGTACTTATGTTCTTCAAAGCCTTCTGTGAATTTTCCTGTGCATCCCTTAATCTAGATTCCATAGCCTTCATCTCTAGATCCTCCATCATATTTTTCCAAATATGTGTGCTTTCCTCACATAGCTTTGTGTATTCTTCCTTCAATCTATTAATACTTGTTATTGTGGTCATAATGGTTCTTTCTCTTTTTGCCTTTTCCTCTGGTGATGTTCCTAGTGTGGTGCATGATTCCAAGTATTTGATCCTAGTGCGGAAGCCTTTAATTACTTCCACAAAACAATTAAGTCCATGTGACTTACTCATTGTACCTTCTCCTGCATCTTGATGGTAGGGAACTCAATTACATCTGGTGAGATCTTCAACACTTTGCGGCTTGTTTCCATCTGTGAAAAGTAAGAGTTTGTGGTCCCTGCCTCACCAGTCGAGTTTGTTGACCATCCTTCATTAGATTTGTGCTCTTGTGTTATCCTTGTTGCTTCCAAGAGTTGTTGCAATGTTGTTAATTGTGTCTGCACCTGTTGGTGCAGTTCTTCTTGTTCGTGCAATTCTTGCACAACTACTTCTTTTGCGTCATCCCTAACTTTATAGTTGATTATGTTGATGTCATCATCTATTAGAGTATAAATGGTTGGTTCTTTGTGAGATTTCTTATTCTTGCACGCAAGGGGGGTTGGCCCCTTTCCCTTGTCTTTCCTCTTCTCTTTGATTGTTTCTTGTGTGTGTTTTGTGTCTCTGCTCTATTCATCACCATGCCTATTACCCTATCTATTACCTTGTTCATCAACATGTCCATTACCTTGTTCATCACCTTGTTCTTCTTCGTCATTATCAGGGTGCTTCACTTATGTTCCATTCACTATAAACTTACACTATGGATCCCAATCATGCATGATCAGGTGTATATCTTCTTCCGTGATATTGTATTTTGTCTAGACCCATTCTTCTCTTGGGTCCTTCTTTTCCTTTACATAGATATGATGTCAGACTGTTCTAAACCATGCAATTGGGGTGTATACCTCAACTAGTTGTGGTGAAATGTGTGGTGTGTCCTTGATGCATGTTTGAATCCTTTCTCCATACAGGAAGAACTCCACATTAGTGTCGATTTATCTTTTTTTGTTAGTTTTGTACCAGAAGTTATGATACTTAGTTGCTAAGCATGGCTTACCTCTGAGTCCCAAGAACTACGCATCCTCTGGCTATTCCCACGCTGTGAATGCAATCAGAATTAGCAGCCATGGATAATGGAATTTCATGCCTCTATCTTGTGCTTTTGAGCAGTCGATGAGGAATTGGTTCAATAAGTAAGGCACCCAACTCATCAAGACCCCTTCTACACAGTTCTCAGCCGCAGTTATCGCTTCGGTTGGCACTTGGTTTTTTCTTCATTTCCTCAGTAACTTTCATTCCAATGTCTGTGTTACAATCCTTACTATTGGGTCGCATATGCTCGACACATCCAACCCACGCACACCTCTAACTGTATGAAAAATTTCCCTCATTTTTTCTGACAAAGTCCTATCATCTTTCTTGTCTGCAAACAATGAGTTTGAATCTTATCCCTGTGTTGGTAAGCCTATGATCCTTGCAATCAGGTATGTATCTATAGAGATTGGCTTGTCTAGCTACGAATAACCTCCATGCACACAAGTTAAGATCAACTTAATGCATGCATTCACCTTGTTTCTCCGACCAAAATGTGGAATTTCAAACAAGTTTAGTATGCATGCTCGCTCCAATCCTCTGGCCCATACCTTTGGTACTAGTATGCTCTAGTTCATTGTTGGATTTGTCCTCAGTTCCAAGTAGTGGTGCAGCGCAAGTTCAGGTAAATTCGTTGTGTTTGTAATATCATGGTCTACATTTTTGAGTTGCAACACCCTCCCTAGCATGTCTTCATCCACAGTGACTCCGTCTGGGATGTCGGGTGTCACCAATTCATAGTAGGTCGTCTTCTGCAATGTCACTAGTGGGGCATCATATTTCTTTAGTAGAATGTAGTCTCAGGGAAACCTTGGCTCTAATAATGATGCTCCCAGAGTCTCCTCAACCTCTCATTCTATTGTTTGTGCTCTTGTTTGAGATTTCTTTGGTACGAGCATTGTTGCTTTTGGTGGTGCCATTTATGTAAATTGGTTACTAGTGATAACTGCTTCAACTCTAGGGTTTTTCTTGGCTCTACAATATGTTTCTCGGGTCTCTCTTACTTGCATGCAACTCTAAGTGACAATAACCAATGTTTTTCGACCCTTCATAGTTTATGTGCCCCTTCTCCAGTTGTCCATGTCCCTTCGTGCCTGAATTAAATGTCTCATCAAGCATTGATATGATGAATGCTTGATTTAATGTTTCTTTATTACCATATCTTCAGTTGGATTTGCACCTCATATTGTCAGTCTATCATGATCCTTGGCAGTTGTCTTCATTTACGGCTACACGTCGTCTTTATGACTTGTCATTAACACTCTTTAACCATCGTTTCCACCCTTTTGATGCCTTTAATGGTCTTCACGCTCATGTTCCACATGTTGCTTCTATGTGCATCTAACTGTCTCTGTGTTGTTTATTTTATCTGTGCAACACTCACTTTTTTTGCACCCTTATGCTCACTGTAACTTAATTCAATTTTGTCATGTTCTTCCTTCATTTTTATTTTCTCTTCCAGTTTTTATTTATTTTTGTATTTTTCCTACTATAATACACTATTATGGTACATTTGATCTTTCGCAACTCAGATTAATGCACAGACGGTCGACCGTCTCTATAGAGTTTTAGAGGACTTCCATTCACCATGCCTCCTAGGGCTTCTTCATTTACTATTTCCAACTACACGGCACCTACCTCCATCACATGTTGAATCACATATGGTCCTAATCAATGCATTTGAGACTTTCATGGATGTCGCATGAACTTATTGTCATATAGTAATACTAAGTCCCCCACTTGAAACTTTTTTTGTTTAATATGTCTATCATGCCATGCCTTTTCTCTTTCCTTCTAAACTTGATGATGGAACCCTGTGACAAATAGATCTTTCTCAAGCTATAACAATTGTGACAATCTCTCTGCTACTTCTCCAAAGTATGAAATATCAGTAATCACTGCAATGTGCATGATAGGCATAATAAAATCCATCGACATTACTACTTCTTTCCCATAGACCAACCTAAAAGGTGTCTGTCCACTCAAATTTTTACTTTTGTTCCTATATGCCCATAATACTACAATAATCCTCAAGTCCCAATCATCCCTTCCTACATTGTAGATCTTTGTCATAGCATTCTTCAGAATTTTATTAAAATATTCTATTGTCCCATTGGCCTAAGGATGGTACGGTGTAATCTTCTGATGATGAATTTGAAATTACTTCATCAATGCTGCAATCATCCTATTTAGGAAGTGTGTTCCTTGATCACTGAGTAAAATTCATGGGCATGTGAATCATGTAACTACATTCTAAAAAAAATCCCTCGCAGTAGTCTCTGCGGTGCAGTCTATGACTAGTGTTGCTTCTGCCCATCTAGTCAAATACTCTATTGTGGTGATTATATACTTAGCTCCCGATCTTATCGCTGGTGGGTTGATTGGTCTAACAAATTATATTTCCCATTTATCAAATTCCTATAACGTAACTTGTGGGTGTAAATGCATCTTATCCCTTCCTGATGGCTTTCTGACCCTTTGACAAGCATCACATGCCTGACAATATTCTTTACCATCCTTAATAAGTGTGGGCCACCAAAGCCTTGTGCACAAAATATTTTGCGTTGTTGCTCTACCTGCGTAGTGTCCAATTCTTTTGTGCACTTCTGAGAGTATCATTGGCATTTCATGCTCTAACATACATTGTCTCAATATTCCTTTTGTACTTAACTTGTATAATTTTCTTTCGATTCACTGATAGTTTGATACTTTAACTACTAATTGTTTCGTCTGTGCCACTATCATGTTTGAAGCGGTAATTCTTGTACTTAAAAACTTCAAAATATCTATGAAGTAGTCATCCACCATTTTAACTGCAAATAACTATGCATCCAACAAGATGTCATATAGATTCCCTGTATCATCTCCTGATAGTATATGCGATAAGTGATCCGGTCCTACATTCAACTTCCCTGGTTTCACTACAAACTCAAAATCATATTCCCGGAACATCAGTAACCCCCTACATATTCTCCCACCCAACACTGGCTTGTTCACTAAGTATCTGAGTGCATAATAGTCTGTATACATATTAAAATGAGATCCCAACAAATAATGTATAAACTTCTGCAACACATATACCATTGTTGACTCTTCCTATTATGCGGTAGTGTAATTCTTTTCCGTTATTGACAATTTCCTTCTTGCGACTACAACTTGGTGGTCTATATCGCCTTCCCCTGGCTGTGATATTAATGCACCTAAAAATATGGATGACACATCCACATGAACATGGAACTCCTTCTTCCAATATGGGAAGATAAAAAATGACACATTCACTAATTTCTACTTTAACGTATCCAAACCTTTCTGACATTCCTCATTCCACTAGAACTTAACTTCTTTCTTCAACAACTTATCCATAGGTGTTGTAATCTGTGCATAACCCTTAATGAACTTCTTGTAGTATACTGTATGACCCAGGGTTTCTCTCAACTATCTGATTGATGTGGGTGGTTGTAAATCTAAAATCACTACAATCTTGGCAGGATCCACTAGTAATCCCTTCTTACAAACCACGTGGCCCAAAAAAATTCCAAAAGGTGTGCAGAAAATACATTTCTTCAAATTTAGCAAAATATTGTATTTTCTACACCCATCCAACATTAACCTAAGTACTTCTATGTGATCCTTCAATAGAATAAATACAGTCCAATCTTCTAAGTAAACTTCAAGGAACTTATGAATAAATTCCTTAAAAGTTGCGAAAACTACCCTTGAAAAAATTGCAGGTGCATTCTTCATCCCAAAAGGAATCACTGTGTATTGATAACTTATCCAATTTGTCACAAATGTAGTCTTCTGTCTTTCTTCCTGTGCAATCTTAATATGGTTATATCCTGAGAAGCCATCTGTAAACGAATAGGCCTCCTACCCCCCTACATTCTCTAACACTTCATCTATGAAAGGTGTTGGGAATGGATCATCTAGACATGCATAATTTATCTTCATTAGTTATGCAAAAATATTGATTCCCCCTGTTTTCTTATCTTGTACTACCATTGGACTTATCCATTCTGATTCCACTACTGGTTCAATGATTCATGCTTCCAACATTGGGTCTATGTTTTCTTTCACCTTCTCTTTATACTTTGGATTTAACCTGTAGGGTCTTTGTCTGGCTGGTTTGGCATATGGTTTCAAATGGATCTTCATTTCTCCTTACTCACCAACTATTCCCTTCATATTTGAGAACGTAGTTGGGAATAGATACTAATACTCATGCAATGAATTTGTAATCTTCTCCACAATTTCATCATTCTATTAACTTCCTATCTGCGCAAACTTTGGATTTTATTTTGTTCCAATATTTACCTTCCATGTCTTTAGAGGCTATGCATATGCAATATATTCAAGCTCAGGTCCTTCTACTGTGCGTTCCCCATCAATTTTAGGTACTTGTATGTTCATTGGATCTTCCTCATCATGTTATTCTTTAGCAATATTATAACATTCTAGTAATTCATGAACTGTCATAGAAGCTCTATGCACACTAAACATAGGTACTACCACCATTGGACCTTCTTCTAAAAAAATCTTGTTTCTAATGGCCTATAAGGCTGCATTTACTAATGGATATTCATGTTCAAAATTAAATGTTACCCTAAACCTATAAGTTAGCTCATCCCAATTTTTTGTTTCTCTGCGCATTTCTAGTTCCAAGTACAAGTTTTTAGGAATTGTATCTAGTGTATGTATAAACTTGTGCGTCCATTCCTTCTCCAGTATTGATATTCATATGTTTTTGCATTGCACAATATGATTCACTAGGTCACTTACTCTAGTATATTTCTATGTAGTATACTCAAACTTAGTACCAAATATTGCTTGCATTAGTCTTTTATATTGCAACCAATCTTCCATTCTCTCCTCATGTGTAGCCCAACATCTAGCTGGAATAGCCTTAAAGAAAACATCTAATACCAATAGTCTTTGTTGTTCATGTATCTACAACTCAAACACCTGTATGAAAGATTCTATTTCATTCAAACAATCATATTTGGGCGGGTCACATAGCTCTATTCCAATCCAGTGCAATGATCGATTTGTTGGAAATACTGAGAAGGGGGGTGAATTAATATTACCTCTTTTTACACAATTAGTAATTTCATTGTTATTTTATTAATCACCACAAAGATCAAATATGGAATTGTATATAAAATCAATTATATAAATATAATTAGTAGGAATTACAAGTTTTTATAAAGAATAATCTAAGATAGTGAAGGAAACCAAACTTTTTTAGAGAATCGACTCTAGGAGGCACAAATACCCTTCTTTGGGGCACCAACCCTAGGAAGCACCAACTCTCTTGTTTTAGGGAACCAACCCTAGTAAGAGCCAACTCCATTGTCTTTAGGGAACAAACCTTAGGAAGCACCAACTCCCTTTTATCCACACTTTACTTAATAAAGGATGTGAATCCTTCCTTGCTCCTCCTTTCCACCCTCACTGCATAAATATCATTAATTCTTCCTCTTTGGAATCTGCTTCTCTTTTTGGTCTTTGATATGGACTGCATAGACACGTCGTCTTCACTGTTCTTTATTTCTTATATATTCTTCCTACTGGTGTGAGCGTTGAAGCATTGTGTCCCATTGTTTGGACCATTTCACCTCTTCAATTAAATTAACAGTAATAGAATTTGTCTTTTAATTTAGAATTAATAAATCCCTTTATTTTATTCACCCATTTAATGTGAAATCTTTTCAATTCAGTAAGAGGGATTTTTCATAAATCGATCACAGGTATGGATCAATTTATTTTAATTCGATCTCATGCTTTTTATTTTATTCTTAAGCTTCTGCTGCGTCTCCAGTTCTCCAACAAATCATATTTGAGCTTTTCAAATAGCTTTCCAATGCATTGGATGTATTTGATCACTTAATATCAATCAGGATAGAATCCAGATCCTGTCTGGTTCAAATTTTCTTCGTGACATAGGAAACGTTCCTCCTCTGTATGTTAAATTCACACATATGCACTTTCAGGACTTCTATTTCTTATGACCATAGGTGGTGTCTAAGTGCTAATCCAAAT
Organism: Picea abies; assembly: GCA_900067695.1. Classification (NCBI taxonomy): domain Eukaryota; kingdom Viridiplantae; phylum Streptophyta; class Pinopsida; order Pinales; family Pinaceae; genus Picea; species Picea abies. The sequence goes on from CBVK0100854592.1 coordinate 10,833, forward strand.
GAGTGCTTAATCACTTATCAAGATTGATATTCATGTTTTATTTGCACATTTGAGATGGACGATTCTCATTCATTTCAAGACTTCAATGTTCCAGGACTCATGCCATTGCAATCGTCCAACTCTTCTAAAGAATTTTTTTTCGAAGGGTGTATTAACACTCCCTGCTTGATAACCTTCATATGTCCAAGAGCTGGGACTGTAGACTTAAGAACAAAGAAGCTCCCGCTCTCCGGGTATTTGGTTATTCATGACTTTGACCTTCAGTGCTTCAGGTAGTTTTGCTGGTAGGAGAAGATGGATATCCCCGAAGGATGTATTCCTATAGTGACATTGCTTGTTGATGTCACTATTGATGTGGCACTAGCTGAGTGGCTGCCACATGTCACCATGAATTGTGACTTTTACATTCCTTATGTGCCACATTGACCTTTACACTTGTCACCATTTGAATGGGCCACCTGTCATATTCGTCTTTTTCCACATATCTTACTTCGTGACTTCGGTACTTCGTGTCTTCGAGAGTTGGACAAGTTTGTACTATCCTTCAATTATTGTTGAAGTGCCAAATATATCTACCACCATAGATTTTCAACTTGTCTTGATCCTATGGCCTTCGTTTATTCTAGAACTCTAGGGTTCAAGAGTTCTTAGTTTATTTAAGTTGTTTATCACCGGAGTAGGTCAAGTCCAGAGTTGATTACCTTATTCCTTGACGTGCTCTGAATAGATCAATTTTTTACGATGTTAGAGTCATATAATTATAGGTAATT
>CBVK0100854594.1:0-14975 GCA_900067695.1 Picea abies
CTCTTCCGATCTCACGGAGTGAAAAATTAATATTTTCCCTATCAGAAAATTTGTGGACCGAAAAATACCCTTCGAGTAGACTCAACCATTTATCTACAACATTCGCATCTATAAGTCCTTCAAATAATGGAATATCAAAATTTACTTGTACCTAATGGCTGCTTGATGAATATGTGTCTCCTGTGGGCAACCACCGAAGGATCTATGCAAAGTTTTCCATCATTTCGTTCCTTTTTCATGCAAGGGCTTCCTCGAGCAACATTTTAAAAGGATCTTCTGCTCCATCATCTTTATTTTTGTCCCCCATGGGTTTTTTTGGGTTCGGCGTGACCGATCTTGCAAAGTATTGATTGGTTCAAGTCCCAGCTTCTTGTACCCAGATATTGTTGGGGACATGCACGAAGAAAAATAAATGAAGAGCGGGTCACTCCGATACTACTGGTCCAGATTTATGAGCGGAATGAAGTGAATAACAAACTGAATACAATAACACAGAGATATGGAGAACAACAATAGATATCTAGTGAACAATAACTTATATTGAATAAATAAAATAGGATTAAACTGTAAAACTGCAGAACTGAAAACAACTTGCTCGAATGGTGGTAGTTATCTTTGAGAAGAGATGTGGCTGCTACACGCATCCATCTGAGCAGAATGATTACAAAGAATTACAGAAGAACGTGTTGAACTAAAAGGATCCAATTGGAATAGTTGGGTGGCCACCAATATCCACCTGGATCACAATTATACCTCTCACTATTTGGAATATGGAACCCATATGGATTTTGGTTCGACACCCATTTTTGGTTTTGGGTTTACCTATTGTGGTCCAGTCCATCGTTGAAGGTTATCTAAGATAAATAATGAAATGTAGTTATGTGTCTAGACGAAACTAAGGTAAGCAAAAATTTACCATAGGACCAACCATGCTCCTATCAATGGCTTGGGAAATATCTTACATAGATAAAAGACGAAAATATGAATAAATAATTGCAAACACATACTAGTCTATAATTTGAACAATCATTTCCAGTTCTATGCCCATGAATTTAGACAGATATTATCCGAAGAAAAAAAATAAGAATGCAACCATCATACATAAGAGTAGTCTACAATATGAAGTACATCCTTACACAACCTGGGTTCTGAGCCAAAACACAAAGGAATAGTCCACAATACGTCCAACACGAGAATCAAAGCTGTCGAGAAAATAGCTTGGCCAAACACAATTCTCCTCATTATCAATTTCAATAATAATACATGAAAGCTCCAAGAGTCAAAATCTGTTTACTTGGATACAATCCCTGTATTTATTGAAGTTCAACATGAATTTTTGCCTTCCACCTTCCCCTTATGACTTTTCATTTACAAACTTTTTCCTTATCCCCTTCATAATAATGAGAGAAGAAGGGCAACATGAATGTTTATGAATTAATGTACAATATGCAATTATATTTTGAATTTGTCTTTTAGTGCTGGTGGGCCATCATAGATTCTGTTCATAATGCAACTCACCCACCATGAAGACTAGTCTTGACATGGGAAAATGTTCCCCACTTCATGTTTGATATTCAACCATAATGGGATTCAAAATTCTTCTTTGGCCAATCGAGTTTGATTCCCTTTCACTGATCCCTTGTTGTTGTGACAATTATTGTTTTTGTTGTTGTTGCTCTATCATCTTTGGCATTAGATCATGTCTACAAGGGTATTGTTGCATACTAGTATATTGTCTTGATCCATGGTAACTATGCCTTCATGGTTTTCTTCCCTCACATGTTGTCTATCCGGATTGTTGAATATGACCTTACTTTAGCATTGGTACCTGACACCATTCAACATGCAATAGATGAGTGACCACAAAATAACCTAGAAATAAACTATTAAATCACGTATTTGAACCTATATAACTGAAACATTAATGAATTAAGAGTTTGTATATGATTCCATGAGTTCAATTCCTGGTTCCTCTACTCTTGGTCGACGTATTATGTTCTTTGGGGATGTTGACCATGTGACAGATATTAATCCTAAAAAATGTGAATAATTGGTGAGGAATTTCTCAAATCATATAACTATGAAGTTTTGTATCTTGGAAAGAACTCTCCAGCAATATAAGGAATGTGAAAAACATGTATTAGATTCAAAAGTTATGGCCAAAATATGAAAGGAAGTTTGGTATGATCATGTCCCTATTTCGACAACAAAAGTATGAACTCCTATATTGGAAAAGAAGGCACGAACTACTCCAATATGTATCGGTGAAGAAGGAATGAACTACTCCAATATGTATCGACAAAGATTAAGTGATTAGCTCTAGTAATGGGTGTATTGGGTGTATTGGCGAGGATTAGGTGACTTCCTTTTCTAGTGAGTCGATGGTTGAGGAAAGTCTGAGAACGTTGGAGGAGCTCTAGTTTCATCATGTTGTAAGAACTTGCAAATGATTTTTGAGATATCGAGGCTTAGTTCATGTTTTCGCATCATTAGTATGATGTGTGTTGATTTGGATTGAGTCATTGCACGTTGGTTTCATCGTAAAGAAGGTTCATGTATGTGTTCAAAAATAAAGGTTGAATGGTTTTATTAAAAAATCATAAGAGGGTTTGACAAAAAATATAATTAATTGAAATTTAAAAATACAAAATAGACGGGGTGATAAGCCCCCCCTTCCCTCATGGTTAATGTGTGTAGGTGTAATAAAAGTTTTTTTAACATATGAAAAAGGGGGAGGGGTTGTAGTTATATCCTTTCCCTCTCCAACTCACATGTATCAAGTTATATATATTAAAAGGGGAAAAGGGGGTGGCATGACACGCCCCCTCCCCACACACTCCATGAAACAATGATGAGGGGTAAAGTAATGGGACATGCCCAATTCCCATCCTCCACCTTACTGATCAACGCACAAACCTTAAATTTCTCGAAACTACTGTGTACCAACGCTCATGTTCATATCATTTTCGGGTTCATCGACGCTCTTGTTCACATTGCTATTGGGTTGATCGGTGCTCTTCCTCTCATTGTTGTTAGGTTCATTGGTGCTCTTCCTCTCATTACTATTGGGTTCATCCACACTCTTCATCTCATTTTTGTGGGGTTCATCAACGGTAATGTTCTCATGTTCTTCGATTGAGTATTGTGAAGGTGGAAAGGGTTTTTAAAAAGCCACGTGCATGAGGGGGGTTTTCAAAAGGGAGTCAAGAATTTTGTTGTTTCCTTTTAAAGTTTGTGAACCAGTGGGGAGTGGAGGGGGAACGTGGGTCATGTCCCCCTCCTCTCCCCTCCTCCACTCCATTTGTGTACTAGGTTCAATGACCACCAAATCTTGAGCACCATTGAACCTTGAATCCCCTTACTTTTTTCTAATTATTAATCTATTTACTTATTTCAAATAAATTTTAAATTTTCTTTTCACATTTTAAATAAATTTTAAACCCAAATAATCCTAATTTAATTAAAATTCTTTAGAATTTAAAATACTCAAACCTTTTTCCAGAATGATTTGCGTTAAATCCAGCTTAATTTTGTGCATAGATGCGGAATGGAGGGCACTGACTAATTACCTTGTTGTGGGATATTTCAAAGGCTCATAACTTGCCCATATGACGTCCGATTAGGGTACCATATTTTACGATGTGGAGAGCATGCAGGGACACTTCTAGTGAGATAACTCACCATGTCCCTCAAATATCTTGGGGATGTCATGGATAACAAGGTTGACTTGGAGAACAAACCTTGACGATCATTCTAACACTTCTATGCCTCATATTTAAATTCAATCAGTTACGTTGGAATCATAATCGCATAAAATTTATAGTTTGACTACTTCAGGGATGAAAAATACTGTAACACACCCAACCCCCTAAGTACCCTTTTAAGGGACAGGGTATTAAAATTCGCTTTTTCTCAACCTCCTCGATTCCCTTTCAAAGGGACACCATCATCTTCTGCTCACCAAGAGATTTCCAAGGACTGTAATTTTATCTCAATCCGAGTTCTGGATCATAAGATATGGCTTCTTAAAATTTTGACGTCTTCTTCCATAATTATGCCACATGGCACCCATGTGGCTCCACGTCACCTTCTAATGGAGGTGTGGTTGATGGAGTGGCACCTGCCACCTATTCTTTCAGAATCTCGGCCTATCGGGTCCCATGACCTCAACCAATTTTCAAAATTATTATACGCATGAAGGCCCAATCCGAGAAAATATGTCACTCAAGGTACGTGGCCCTATCATAAGGTGCCACTTGTTCGTGATGTATTTTTTTAGTGACGCTTCCCCACGTCCCGCCAAATTACGTGACAATCAACCCATCGAAAGGCCTGTATAATACCTTATCCCTCAACACCCGATCCAGTATGAGCTGGAATATTGGACACGTGAACCTATCATACACTGCCAATCAACCTTCACCATATCACGACATGTAACCACCAGATGTCAGACTATCAAAATTACTTTCATCTTCGATAGATTCAACTTACCCGATATAGCATGAGTCAGCACACAACGCACATGGCCCTATCGCAGGCCACCACTTGTCTCGATCCTCATTGCGACATGTGGCTACCCATACCACTTGACACGTGGAACTCATTTTCCTTACGGATCCCTGTCCAATTTGGTCAAATCCATGTGACACATGGCACCACGATGGGGTGACACATGGACTTCCTTTGTCATGACATGTGGACCAGTTGTCACATGCCATGTCACCAATAGGCACTGAATGTCGAACCTTGACTATGGGGTTAACTTAGATATCTCTCGGTTCTGAGGATTACGAAGGGTATTAGTTAATATTAATCTCGTGATTACGAGATCACTAATTAGGTTTAACACAGGTTATGACCCCGCAAGATCTACAGGTGAGATCCCTTGTCAGACTCTACCGGTCTATAGTCTATATCATCCATCAGAGTCTTACCATCATATAACCTATGCCTCGACATTCTAATGTTACCCCAAACACCACACTTTGATGATAAACACTACTCTGGATACGAAGGTGAAAATCCTTTCCTGTAGACTCTCCGATGGATCTAACGACTTGGGTTCATCCTCAGAGATCTGCCATCAGAGTTCCTTATCAACCCCACACACAAGAACTCCAATAGCCTAATATTTGATCAACGATGGATATCTCTCCACCCATAGATCCTACACTCGATAATGAAAGCACCCAAATCAAAGGCCCGAGCTTGACAGAGGTCCAATCCCAATATCTCCGACCAATTATAGGTTTCTAGGTATCATCCTCAGGTATGTAAAAACTTCTCGTCAGCATGACATTAGTAAAACTTCCCCTTCCTCTTAGTCTAGCTTAGACGAGAACCATGAAAATATACAATGGAGGTCATCCCTATGCTTTCCACTGATAAGCAGTCTAGATTGTCCCTCAGACTCTTTCGTCGGGGTGGCTCCACTTTGACATCCAAAGTTAGTCCAACTAGGGTATTCCAATAACATTCCCTTTAGTATCTACAATTGTGATTGGATAACCATGACAAATCCAATGACCGTGGTGGCACTGGGTCTTATATGCCCTCGGTCTCTGACCGCATCCACCATGATGAATCTAACGATTCACATCTTCCACATTTTTCCCTTGATAGATTAACCGTCCTCGTTGATTCAGGGTATACCCTCCAAAGACATCATAACTTGTTCTAATGGAGGGTCAAGATCCCTCCACACTGACAAATCGACGGTCGAAATTGCGTCTCACCCTATATCAAATGGAGGACCCAAATCTAACTATTGTGCTAGATCAACAATCATGATTTTCCAAGAAAAACAAGAGCCTTTACGCAGGCTTGAAAGTCCGGTCCAGGACTTAGTCAATTTCGCGGGGTTTCACTAAGTATTTTCAAGAATTGGCAAGTTTTTAGAAAGCCTTGCTTGGTTCCAAGGCACTCCTTTTCCTACGCAGGATACCTCTAATTTTTTTCATTCCAAAAATCCATCTCTCATAGGAAAACCAAACACTGTGACTCACAGGTATATGGATCCATGTACTACGACATACAGGTATATGTATCCAAGTAATGTAACATATAGGTGGTCTCTATTTATGTGCATATATGGTTATAACTATAATTATGTGCATGATTAGAAAGGTTCAAGTTTCATTACTTTAACTAGACTTGATACAAGGCTCAAGCATTTGCATACACAAACATGTCCATAACCATATGATTTATCAATTACTAGAATGCACAACATTCAAGAGATCCACCAATCCAATCGTCACTCATGCATGGACATTCTGAAGACAATTATAGACATTTATTCATAAATTACATTCAATACACACGGTTCACAAATACTTATTTGTTATAGTTGATAACCATCCAAATGAATGTGGTTGTTCACCTTTCCACCCAACCGTAGGCTCGGATGCATTCACTCTTATCAATTTGGCCACCCCCGTGCCAAGCCATTATACCACCATGGAATATGTCTCTCTGGTTTTCAGCAATTTGTGAAGGACACTCTCCTTCACACCACTCTTTCTAGAGATTTTCTCACACCCACCTAGCTCAGGGCTTAACGAGGTTTGTGATATACCTTCCCAGTATCAAGTTCACAACCTTCCCAACTTAGGTTGGGTCTCTAGATTCTCCCATTTAATACTTAAATGTCCAACTCTTTTTCTGTTACTGTGTTTTTACACAGTCCATCCTCTTTTTCTTATCCAAACTCTCTTGAGTTCTCTCGGTCTCCTCCAATATTTCATGCCTCATCTCCTATCTACCCTTGTGTGATTCTATTGCACGCATCGTTAGGGAATGTTCTCAACCTTTCCCCTTCCTTGTGTTAGAAGGAAACCCGTGGGTCAATCTGATATGTAGAAATGGTACCCTATGGTACCTGTGGATGACAGTTTCAAATTTCCTAACATGATTTCCCATGCATAGATATATTTGGGGTAGTTGGTTTCCCAAGTACCATCCTTCCTCATTAACCGATTTTCCTTGAAATCAAGGCTGAGGAAAATAATGTGAATATCAAATATTATCAACAAGGAGGTTTGGGCCCTTTTTAGCATGATGAACCCTTATATAGGTTTCCTCACCCTTTCCTCTAGTGGTATCATGGTCAGTACTCAAGGATTCACCCCCACAATCAATTGTTGTCAATCTTAATTAAAATAACAACACATTTACATTGTTCACATGCCATGGCATGGAAATCATTAATTATGATTAATTACATATAATCAGGGATTGAAAAGGGGTGTTACAATTATTGATGTTTCTGGTAGCTGTGGGAGGTATTCACCTCCAAGATAACCTTTCTTATAGATGAATTTGCCAAGACGTTAAAGGAAAAGCATTTGAAGTCAAAGAAGATCCCATAAGATAATTCAGCCTCATAGAAAATAATAAAGAAGAATTATAATGCTCCATAAGTAAATTCGACTCCAGAAGAAAAATATAAATATAAAATATATTTTCCAAAAAGTCAGGTCGGCCCTGCTAGAAAAGTCACTGGATAGATTAGTAAAAATAAGAGTGACACCCTCATTTGGCACACTCTCTCATGGATATATAGCACAAGTTTGGTGGAGAGAGTTCTAATTGTAGTTGTAGAAGGAGTAAGGGAACATATGGAGGGTCTATCTCTTTTGGTCTTGGTGATGTGTTTGTGGAGGCCAGCCACTCTAGCATTCTGACTAGAGTGAGTTGCAGTTGTGCTGTTGGTTTGTCTTGGTGATGTATTGGCAGAGACACTATAACACTCTGGCTAGAGTGAGTTGCAACTGCATAGTTGGTTATCACTTGGTGGTGTGATAGTGGAGGCTAGACACCCTAGCGCTCTGGCTAGGGTGTGCTACATCTATCTTGTTGGGTTATCTTCTTTGTGGTTTTCTCTAGTGGATATAGCTTTTTCTTGTTTATTGTATTAGCAAGGATGATCTCTATAATAAGGTTGTTGGGTTTTCTCCCCTAGTGTAGAAGGGTTTTCCAGGATGTATATGTTATGCTCGTGGTGGCACAAGTAGGTGCCTATGGTTGGGTGACGATGGTGCAACATCGCCTATGGAGAAACGAGCATGAAAAATAAGTTTAAATTGCTATGGTAAATCTGATGTTAACGTAATTAACGGAAATTCAACATTGTAACAGAGCTTGGTTTCCTTCATAACAGTCTAATCACTAGAAGGAAGATCATGAGATTTACCTTGTTGCTACAGTTTGTCGCTATACCCTGCTGGATTACCTTATCGTTGCTTATGGGTGGTGCTACAATTTCTGAGGTATGTAGTTGTATATGTTAAATTGTATCGTTATCTTGAGGGTGTTTTGCAGGAGAAGGGACTTTTGTCCTAGAAACAAATCATAGATCCGTAGGGATCTAAGATCTAGTGCATTTAGAGGAACAACGCACCCTCCGGGTTTAATTGTTTTGATATGCCTCTAGCTATTATGGCACCATTGTGATCTCATGTTTTTTTATATATTGGAGTTATGATCATTATAATAACCAGTTAATACTAGAGATGCATTTGTTTATCTCCCCTCTAGGAGATATTATTATTTTGTTGTATGTTTTGGGAAGGTTATATTGTTAAATTCCATGGAGGTTTTCATGGAAATGTTGTTGTTCTTGTTTTCTTGTTTCAGGTAGGTTACGTCGAAGGAATATCACTAGTGATATCTATAAGAGGGAGTTATACCATACAAGGAGTTTGTACATATTGACAGTTTGACCAGTTCCTAGTGCATGATTCTATCAGTCTGAGTGAGTCATGGCGTAGGAGACTTGCTCATTTGCATTATAGAGTTCTTCCCACTCTGGGGAAGATGGTGATGAGTCTTCCAAATCTTTGTGCATAATGGAATTTGCATAGGTTGTGCTCTTGGCACAAATTCCAAGGGATATTTTTCGAGTAGTGAGGCTCCAACACATATCCACAGATGAGCAGACAACTGATAGTTGCACTAAGCCTTTGTCTGGGACAATCTTGGAAGGAATGGAAATGTTTCCCTGGGGGAGTGTTGATGATTACAGCATCATGCTGATATTCCAAGATTGATCAAAAGACTTGATCATGTGGGAATAGACCCAGATGCAATCTTCAATAGACTGAAGATTCGATTTGTTGCTATATCTCCAATAGGATACCAAGTAGACATTCCAAGATTGATCAAATGGAGTTGACCATGTGGGAATGATCCCAGGGTAATCATCAATGGATTAAAGGCTTGGGACCCTCATATATCCTTTGATGTACTGAAGACTCGAATCCCGACGTAGTCTTCAATGGAAAGAAGCTACACAGTTCTTTATGGACTAAGGACTCCTCCAATGTGTGTGAATTGCATCGGGCATAACACTCATGGTGAGGTGAGTGCCTCTTATAAGCATCATACCGAACCTTCTCCTAGTACTGTGTTGCAGACCAGGGGAGATAGGGAACATCTACATATGGAGTAGATGTGCCTCGATGTAGTCTTCGACATATTGAAGACTTGAGGTGCTTGAGGTACAATTCCACGTGTCTGGTATCATTGAGCTAAATGCATTCACGGAGTGATCCCATAGGAATATGTACATTTAAGGACTGATATTGATCATTCTAAATATGCTCATGATCATGTGGGAGTGTAAACATTCCAAGATCAACTATGAGGTGAATGTGGCTCCGATGTGTTCATAATTCTTTTCATGGGATAAGAATGACCTGAGGTGCTAGACACATGGTTGTGGAGATGGATCATCAATATAGATAATGAGGCTCATGGAGAAAATTTTCAATGAAAGAAGAATACCAATAATGGTACAAGATATTCTTGGAGAATTCCTTCCTCGTTGAGAGGGAGTATTGATGGTTGCAGATTTGTGAGACATTCTTCTGTGATGATAATCCTCGATGGACCGAGTTGAGTATGATGGTTATCAATGGACTGATAAGTTGTACTGGGTTGGTGCCCAATGTCCCTTGGGAGTAGACCACATGGAAACGTCCCTTGGGAGTATATCGAGTGGACACATCATGGGAGAGTAGGTCCTTGACGATGCACTATGGGAAATTAGGTCCTAGTGCCACACTACGGGCGAGTAGGTCCTAGTGTATTCTAGTGGTGATGAGGCTCTAGAAAAGGTCCACATTGGGTGAAGCCATGTGCGACGTGATGATGCTACAAGTAGCATGGTATGTGTGACCATGACATGGTCTAAGGACCATGGCATAGCCTGTGAGGCTATGAGGACTAGAGGAAAAAAATCATGGAGAATACCTCCCTGTCTAAGAGGGGGTGTTGATGTTTCAGGTAGCTACAGGAGGTATTCACCTCCGAGATAACCTTTCTTATAGATGAAGTTTCCAAGACGTTAAAGGGAAATCGTTGGAAGTCAAAGAAGATCCCAAAAAATAATTCAGCCTCACATAAAATAATAAAGAAGAATTATAATGCTCCAGAAGTAAATTTGACTCCAGAAGAAAAAGATAAACAAAAAATATATTTTCCAGAAAGTTAGTTCGGCCTTGCCAGAAAAGTCATTGGACATATTAATATAAATAAGAGCGATGCCTTCCTCATTTGGCACACTCTCTCATAGAGATATATCACAATTTTGGTGGAGAGAGTTGCAGCTGCAACTGCAAAAGGAAGAAGGGCACATATGGAGGGTATATCTCTTTTGGTATTGGTGATGTGTTGGTGGAGGGAAACCACTCTAGCACTCTAGCTAGAGTGAGTTGTAGCTGCGTTGTTGGTTTTTCTTGGTGATGTATTGGTAGAGACACTCTAGAGCTTTGTATAGAGTGATTTGCAACTGCATAGTTGGTTATCTCTTGGTGGTGTGCTAGTGGAGGCTAGACACCCTAACACTTTGGCTAGGATGTGATGCATCTATGTTGCTAGGTTATCTTCTTTTTAGTTTTCTCTAGTGGATAGAGCTTGTTCTTGGTTATTTTTTCTTGGCAAGGATATTCTCTATAAGAAGGTTGTTGGGTTTTCTCCCCTTGTGTAGAAGGGTTTCCCATGATGTATATGTTATGCTCGGGGGTGGCACGATTAGGTTCCTATGGTTGGGTGGCAATGGTGCAACATCTCCTATGCAGAAACGAGCATGCAAAATATGTTTAAATGTCTATGGTAAATCTAATGTTAACGTAATTAACGAAAATTGAACAAAAATCCCCTCCCACTTCAAAGCAACACTATCCTCGATGTTCTTTCTCAGTCACACCTGACATGCCTTTATCCTTCAGCTTCTTCAACATCATTTTCCTTTTCTTGGTCTGGTCCTTTCCCAAACTCTTGGACTTTAGCACATGCCTATGTCAATTTCAAACAACAAGAATGTCAATTCATCATTTCATGCATAAAATTTTTATTATTGTTCATAACTCAAGAGGAAATTTACAATCAACATAATACTTATCTATGTAGTTTATGGATTTGTTTTCATATGGTTGTCTCATTAATTTGTCTCACTATTTTCCTTGACATACCCATTGTGTGCATGATTGCAATTGGCAGATTACAAGAACTATCGAAGTCTCCTTTTCTTTGTGGTCACTCACCCCTAGACCTACGCTCAGGCATCCCCTTCTCTGCTCTAGAGCCCCTCATGTTATCCATCTTGCCTTCCCAAGGCTTTCTCACACAAGAAGGATTTTTGAGACTTCCTCAAGTCATACAGTAGAGGCATCCCTCTGACTTTATCTTGTCGAGGCATCCCTCTAGACCGTGTCACCATGACACATCATTCTATGAGGATAACAACTTATCATAGGGTTCTCATGTCACTATAACAACCATTTTCCATGCTTTCCAACTTTAAAAACCATCATCTGTCCTCCCTGGAAAAATATTTTTCCTCTCACCTGTATCACATACATACATAAATTTGTGAGATGCTTTCATTATTTCGATCAAAATTCTTTCAAATCTGTCACCCACAAATTTTAAGTTTCACATTTCTATTTCCAGATATGTTCCATATAGGAACCAAATCCCACAAGCATGATATTTCTTTCTCATGGTAGTTTGGATCTTTCATAACCAACAGGCATTGTTCTATCTTATGGGCTTACAACATAGCCATATCCAAGACCCCTCCTTCCTACAATTCATTCTTCACTCGGCCAAAAAACCTGTTAGTTCCTCATGCACATACATATATTATTTTGCACATATCAACGACATCACAAACAATTCATAACTTGTGCAATCTAACAATTGCATCAGATCCATTTGTTCAAGGAAATATCATTCCTTATTCATGCTTCATTTTAGCATAGTAGGCCCAATCACATGTGATTCAAATATTAATTGAAATTTAATTCAATGTGTCGATGCCCATGGCCACATTTTCACACAAGGCATCCTTGCATTGATTTTGGATTATTACCTTTCATGTTAGGCACACTTTCCATGGCGTGTTGGAAATCGACCAACCTCTTACCACATGAATTTCTCTATCCACATTCATCATTATAGTAGAGTTATATTTTCTTCTTCTGACTAATCATCTCCTCAGATCAACATAATACAACCTGGAATCATAGTTCCATATGAATGCCTCCAAGCATTCTTCCTCACCAATAACCAGAGTACCAATATTCATGGCCACCCAAATTTCTCTCTTTACCATTCTACAATTTTGTAGAACACTGGAAGATACTTCTTCCATAACGGGGAATCCTATATATACCCACTCTCTTATCACATGAATCTCCTCAATGCATTACATCATCATGCTACCTTTGAGCACTTTTGTTCTCAATCACACCTTGATTGGGAAATGTATTCATAAAATATATTTGTTCATGCATTTTTCCAAGGATTTCAATCATCCTCGACTGTCAGAGGTACTAACCTCCATCATGTAGGTTCTTCTTCCTGAATCATAGCCTACTTGGAATACAACAACCATTCAAATTACATGCATACCATCAAAACATAGACTATTTTAGAATGGATTATTACCCAAATCCATTTTACCTCTCATGTCACATGTGCATGAAATATTTACACATGTTCTGGCTGCCAACACCTTCTCTGATATTACCTCTTCAATGGTTCTTCCTGGGGACTTATAAAGTCTCTTTCACAAATTTTCTTTTACCAACAACCTTCTTGCATTTACCTCTGTCTGAGGTTGTTACTATTGGCAGTTGTCCTTCCCTAACAATTCCAATCTTTTCTACACATGACATACATCACCACATTCACATTTTACATTAGTTTTCATGTAAAATCAATTGCATATACCATAATATTTAAATCAACAAGCATTTTTAGATACAACCTAGCATATCTATATGCATTCCATCACATTACCTCAATATTTTTCTGAATGCAAACATGAAATATTTCAACTATCTACGTTATCATGCAGCTATCAACATACTCACGCCAAAACATTTACGTTCATCAACATATCATTTTCTCATCCCAACGAACCATAATATACAATAAGAAAGGAGTTAAGGGGTTCTCCCACCAAGGAACTTTTAGCTTGGCTAAATTAATTTTCAAGGCCTCACTGCCTTCACACAATATATCTTAACCAAGTTCATTCATTTAAACGCATTCAATGTTTTATCTTTCATTTACCAACTGTACTTATTTATTAGTTGTTCTTTTATAGCATAATGCTTTATCTCGTCATTCATAGTTCTATAGTGAGAAAAGTATTAATCCTTTTCTCCTTCTTTGCTTCTACAATTTATCCCTTCCTAGAACCTCCCTGCTCTTTTCCTTGAGCAGTCTTGGTCATGTTCACATTGAACTTCTTGGGTAATTCAACATGCTTCTTGTTCGTAATGAATTATGAACTTGTGCATTCTACACATTTCCCAACTAGAAATCAGATTGGTCCTCACTCATTTGCAGGTATTTTTTACTCATGGATGATATTTTTAAATGCAATCCAAGATTCTTATATAAATAGGATTTTCAACCCACTGCCAAATTCTCAGCAGTCATTAAGGTTATAGCTCTATTCTCCTAACACATTTCTTTACATAGTTCCTCCACAGGAACTTCGTCAACATGCAACTCTCTTGTTTCATATCCAAACGGTCTGACATGACCTCAATATTGGGTCAACCTTAGCTTCATTATTTTATACTTCTATCCAATATTTCACAGGGAATATGGGCATGCATTCTTATGATGCATTTCAAATACATTCAAATAGATATATTTACGTTATCAACTTGTTTTCATGTTGTGCTTCCATGCACATAACCACATGCATTTTCATGTTGTGTGTGTCCACCTCTGCAAAACTTCATAGTTTCCACATTTCCTGTCGATTTAAATCATTTCACCCCTGATTGTTCACAATCATTATCATGCAATTATCAAAGGCATAACCATGTTTCCTTTATCATGACAACATAGCATTCCTTCCCATTTATTCTTTCAACAATTTACACTAGATTTTACAGAGGAAAATGGACACACATCCCCCTCAAGCTATTATTTCATCAAGACAATTCAGACCCTTCTAATATAGGGTCAGCCATGAATCCACGGCATTACTTAGATCTAGAAAGTATGAATATTTCCTCACATTTCACTTATTCAGGAACTCATATCATACCCTTAAGAATGTATATGTATATTTACATATATGCAGGTGCATCACTTGCACCTTTTTACCTCATTCATTCATATTTATCTAACATTATCCAATTTTCATGAGAATTTGCAGTCACTTACACAACCAATCTCATCAATAAAAGCATAATTGTGTTTCCCTCTTTACAAGATAACAGCCAGCAAAAAAGGCCACTTTTTCTCTTTGCTCTCTTAGCATTTTATCTTAGCTCTTTCTGAGGAATTTCATAATTCCTCAAGTTATTATTTTAACAAAGTACCAAGACCCTTCATCATAGGTTCAACCATGCATCCATGAAACTACTCAGTCCAGGAAAGAACAATCCTTGCCTTACTGCCTTCTTACTTAGGCAGTCGTATCATGCTTTCAAGCATAT
>CBVK0100854596.1:5896-18007 GCA_900067695.1 Picea abies
TCAATCCTTTTTTTTTTTTTTTTAGTTTGTCTGTGACATGTGGGACTAACCTATGGCTAAGAAACTACGACTCAGGGGAATCTAAGCCTTCAAAATCACCCAGGGAACGCATCCGGCCTAAGCCACACCAACCCTTAACATGGATGGATTTTTTTTCCCCGTAGGTTTCAAACTAGTGACTTTAACATCACGGAGTGCCTTAACAACACACTCTGTCACCGACTGTCCTACACCTCGGGGACAGTAGTCAATCCTTATTATTAGATCATCATGAGTTGAATATTTTTGAAAGTCAAGATTCATAAATTTTGTATAATCAACCTGTTTATGATGAATATTCAGAGGATGGAGAAGAGCATATTTCTTTCCCAGCATGCATGGAAATATACAATAGTTATTATTTGTTTGATAACTATGATGAATGTGATCTTGAAGTTGATGCGCAACAAATTATTTCTTTTCCTTCATAGATTTTTGTTCAGCAAGAAAATTATCAGCTGCACTGTAAATGCAATCAGCATGTGTATGACAGTGATGAAGAAGATTCTTGGACATACAATGAAGGAGATAGGGAAGGGTTACTGGAGTAGTTTATCTCTTCTTCATGTTTAGCAACTGAAGAACAACAGACTAGTGAGACTGAATGTGACATTATTGCGCCAGAAAAAGAAAAGATTTGCAGTGGATAAAGTGTGCAAAGGAATTTCATGCAGCTTGGCCAACAGGAGGAGGTATGGGATGACTGCAAGAGTTTTATATATTTTACTTTCTATGATCCAGTAGCAATTTGTATGGAGTCAAAATGGGGCATTAAACTTTTTATCTTCGATTTCTTGAGAGAAGAATTTCAAAGTTGTAAGTACCCGCTTCCAAGATTTTTTTTGAAAATTACAACTACTCCTATCATTTTTGTGCTCAAGGATGGAAGCATAATTAAATTTGTAAGTCGGATATTTGCTTAGATGCTTTTGAAATATTCTTATACTTTAGAAAATCAATGAAAATGATCAGAATAGGCATTGTATATAAATAAGCTCAACTTCAAGCATTAGAGTGCAGTTGTGGTTTTCAGTATGTCTTCAGTTCAGTAGTTCGCTTCTCAGTTTGGCATCCAGTATGGTTCAGTTTCTAAGCATGATGAATCCATAGCCCAATGGAGGCACTTGTGCAAAACCTTTTCAGTTGCAGATAATAAACAGTTTTGGTTTCAGAAAAGGTACATGTACAATGTCAGGGTTCAGAGTTTGACAGGGTTGATTTCAAGTCGCCCAATGGATGAAGACACGTGGTCTACTATTCTTGGCGCTTTGCAGGAAAGCACCATCCATAGATGGGGCTTATGTTAGAACAAATGTTGAAATTTCTAAAATTTGTGTCCCTTGCCAATTTTTTTTGTCAAGTTGTGCTAGCTTTAAATCCTTGTGTCACATGGCGTAATCTTTTTAGCCGCATTAAACCTCTAAACGTTTCACAATTTTCACCAAGCTTCTCTACCGTCAAAATATCAAATCCTTGTGTCACAATTTGTCAAAATCTCAAAGCTTTGAACTCAAAATTTTTCCAAGGTCTCCTATCTATATTAGTTCGCAATTCCTTGATCTTTGAAATGGGTCTAAATGTGCCAAGTTATAAAACTAAACTACAATTCTTTATATGAAAATTATATTGTTTTAAACTTATTTTATATATTTTAAATTGATATTTTGTTATTGTTTTGAAATTTGGTAAAAAGATAAAAAGGTTTATTTATCCAAACCTATGCATCAAATATTTTTATGTAAAAATTATTGGGCCAACTACCCTTCGCATCCAATCTCCAAGCCATCACATGTCAAGTCACATGACAACTCACACAAGGCGCTAAGGAGAGAGTCCACGGGGGGGCAAAGTTGTGCACTATGCATCAAGATAAGCATGGAATGGTGTTATATATAAACGCTGTATTTTTTGTTTACGCCGAAGATGTGGGATAATTCCCATGGGTTTAAAATATATGTAAAATGTAGTGCTAATTCACCATCTATCCAAGAAATGACAACACCAAATGCAACCATTCCACAAGCCAGTGTTGGTGACCAAGAACTATGGCCACAAGGAAAGAGGAGGAGAGTCTACAAAAGGCGTTGTGCATGCTCTATGCGTCGACCAAGTTCATTGGCGCACAGTCATAGGAGGTTCAGAACAGCCTGCTAAGAAGTGTTTGAGGGATTCCAAGATAGATAAGAGCATTGTACATGATGTTTTTCTTGTGGGAGGATCTATCTGTATCCTCAAAGTATACCAATTATTGCAGGATTTCTTGAATGGAAAGGAGCTTTGTAAGCGTATGAACCCTAATGAAGCTTTTTCTTATGGCACTACAGTCCAAGATGAAATTCTCAGTGGAGAAAGTAATGAAGAGGTTCAATACCTTTTGCTTCTGATGTTACTCCATTGTCACTACGACTGGAAATTGCTAGAGGAGTGATGATTGTTTTTGTTTTTATGAACATCATCTGACCGTCCATATTTCACCCAAATCAACGATAGTCAGATTATTTGGGTCTTCAAATGTCCCTGATGTTTAACCAAATGCTAATGTGTCTTGGTAATTGTTTCGAGCGTTAGGTTCCACTTCAGGAGTTTTGAACACCGGATGAGTTCGAATTGCCACTCCTCATTTCACCCGAAGCCCGAAGGACCAAAGTCAGGGTTCCTCCTACAATGTTCCTCTCGGTCCCATTGGCCATATACTACAACGGGATCATCAAACATTGTGATCCTCATCTAGCATCAAAGTGATCTAAGAATTGGTGTTTGAGTTTTGTGTTATATCTTTTGTTGAAGGGAAGGTCACATTTGTCCTTGTTAGATACCTAGATTTGTGTTTTATTTTTTTTCATCCAAGTTCTTCTATCCATCCTCATGATTTTAAAAATGGATTTAGCAGTCGAGGTCATGCCTTTTTAGTTTCTGATTTGTAATGATTGAAAGGCTCTTTCATACCTAGTTCTAGAAGCCTCCAATAACTAATCAATCAACAATTATTATTTCTTCAAAATGTGTTAAGGCTTGGATCTATTACAGCCTAGAGTCAACTCTTGCGACAACATAAGGTATGTGGCCCTATCATAAGGTGCCACTTGTCTGTGATGTATTGGTTTAGTGACGTTTCCTTGTGTCCCATTGAATTACTGGACCATCGACCCACCGAAAGACTTGTATAATACCTTATCCCTCAACGTTTGATTCAGTATGAACTAGCACCTTGGACAAGTGGTCCTATGATATATCGCCAACTGAACTTCACCATATCACTACACATAACCATCGGATGTTGGACTATCGGCCTTACTTGCACCTTCGATAGACTAAAATTACTTTATCTGACATGAGTTGGCACCCGCGCAACATGGCCCTGTCGCAGGTCACCACTTGTCTCGATCCTCATTGGGAAACGTGGCTACCAGTACCACTTGAAACGTGGCACTCATTTTCCTTGTGGATCCCTATCCAATTTGGGAAAGTCCACGTGACATGTGGCACCACCATGGAGTGACATGTGGCCTTCCTTTGTCGTGAAACATGGACCACTTGTCATGTGCCACATCACACCAGGAACCAGATGTTGGACCTTACCTATGGTGTTAAATTAGAGATCTCCCGGTGCGAGGGATTATGAAGGGGATTAGTTAATACTAATCTCATGATTACAAGATTGCTAATTAGGTTTAACATGGGTTACGACCTCGCGAGATATACTGTTGAGATCCCTCATCGGACTCTACTGATATTGGGTCTAGATCGTCCCTCAGAGTCTTACCATCATAGAAACTACACCTCGGTGTTGTAAGGTTCCTCAAGACACAACACTCTGATGATAAACACTACTTTGGATCCGAAGGTGCAAATCCTTTCCTGTATACTCTCTGATGGATCTAATGGCTTAGGTTTATCCTCGGAGCTCTACCATTAGAGTTCCTTATCAACCCCATGCACAAGCATTCTGACAGCCTCATACCCGATGAATGGTGGAGATATATCCACCCATAGATCCTACACTCGATAATTAAAGCGCCCAAATCAAATGCCTGAGCTTGAAAGGGGTCCAATCACAATCTTTCTGACCAATTATAGGTTTCCATGTATCATCCTTGGGTACATAGACACTTCCCGTCAACATGAAGTCATTAAAATGTCACCTTCCTCTCATTCTCTCTTAAATGAGACCCATGACAATCTACAATGGAGTTCATCCCTAGGTTATCCATAGACAAGCAGTCCAAATTAACCCCCAGACTCTTCCGTCGGGGTGCCTCCACTTCGACATCCAAATTTACTGCAACCATGGTATTTTGATAACACTTCCTTTAGTATCTATGGCTACGATCAAATAACCATGCCAAATCAAACGACCATGGTGGAAATGGTTCTTATAATCCCCTGGGCTCTGACTACATCCACCACGATGAATCTAATGGTTTACATCTTCCACAGTTGCCCTTTGATGGATTAACGATCCTAGTATATTCTGGGTATACCCTCCATAGACGTCCTAACTTTCTCTAATGGAGGGTCAGGATCCCTCCACACCACCAGATCAATGGTCAAGACTACATATCACCTTATATTAAATGGAGGACCCAGATCTAACTGTTGTGCAAGATCAACGGTCATGATTTTCCGGGAAAAACAAGAGCCTTTACGTAGGCTTGATAGTCTGGTCTAGGACTTATTTAATTTTGTAGGGTTTCAATGAGTCTTTTCAAAACTTGGCGAGTTTTAAAAAATCCATGCTTGGGTCTGAGGAACTCCTTTGCATGTGCAGGATACCTCTAATTCGTTTCATTTCAAAAATCCATTTGTCGTAGGAAAACCAAACATTGTGACGCACGAGTATATGGATCCAAGTACTGCGACAAACAAGTATATGGATCTAAGTACTGTGATATACAAGTGGTCTCTATTTATGTAAATATATGGTTATAACTACAATTATGTGCACGATTAGCAAGGTTACAGTTTCATTACTTTAACTAGAGTTGGTACAAGGATCAAGCGTTCACATACAAAAGCATGCCCATGACCATAAGATTTCTCAATTACTGGAATGCACAACATACAAGAGATCCACCAATCCAATCATCACTCGTGCATGCACATTCTGAAGACAATTATAGACATTTAGTCATAAATTACATTCAATACATAAGGTGTTAGAAAGTAATATATGTGCTCGTTTAACCATAGATAATATAACAATATTGTCACCCAACCATAGGTCGAAGCCACCCCCGAGCACCTTAACCTTGACATAGAATGATTCTGGAATCAAACCAATAGCCAATTAAGGCTAATGCATCAAGCAAAGATAACCAATATTGATCATAAATTCCAACCATAACCAATAGAAAGTCCAATCCTAAACCAAGAATACAGATTGCAACAACTGTTGGCTGCAACTGCTCCCCAGACTTGCGCACTTGCCCAATTTCTGCAGTGCGCACTTGTTCACTACTGAAATTTTGAGTTGTGTGTGCCAAATGAGGTCTAGCTACTTATATTTATACTATTGGGTTCAAACCAAGCTGGTAGTCTTGTGATTCTCGATATAATGATTGCTTGATTTCTTCTAGTGGGTTCAAACCAAGCTGGTAGTCTTGTGATTCTCGATATAATGACTGCTTGTTCTGGCTTTTCTTTCTCTTTTGGAATATTCATGCTCTTCCTCATGTTTCTCTTTAGCTCTTGGGTCCATGGAGTTTTCTATAGATTCCATGCCCTAAACATTCCAACTTCTTCCTTTCATCATAGAATCATGGATGTGGATGGACAACCAGGGATACTTTAGGGCTTCTTTTTTTGAAGAAGAAGACTTATTCTAAAGTAAAACTGAACACGTGTTGTTTTTCATGGCTGCTACCATCAATGGGAACATGGATAGATAATTCATAATCCTTGATGGCTCATATTATTTAGGATTAGCTCCCTCCTAATCCTTGCTTCATGCATGAATGCATGCTCTTCTTTTGGAATTATATAATCGACTCCCTCCAACTAAGAGAGTCCACGCTTCCATCTGCATCCTTATTGCCTTCTGCAAAGTGTCACAAGTCTTTTTCTAATTTCCTCTTCACTGCTAACTTCTTTATGTTTTTACTTCTTCCAGGTTTCTTCAAGTTTGATTCTAATTTCAGCTTATCTTGTAGTTGTTACTTATGTTAATAGCTTCCACATGAATTATTACCAAGGGTTGTCGATATACTTCATCTTTTCATGTGTATTTCTTGACTTGTAGTCATTGTGATAGAAATCCTTATCTTGTTATTCTTCCATAGGTATTGTTTCTCTTTGAACATCTTATCTTCTAAGAAATATATATGCAAGATATGTACAGAAATTATGTAAACATGGTATGTACAGGAATTATGAAGAATATTGTTACCTTGTCTTAGAAGAAGAATTTTTTTTATCTTGATTGGCCTTCTTTGAGGGTTCCCTTTCTTCGACAACTGATGCTTCGTGTGTTTCCTTCCTTTTCTTTAACTTAGGACAATGATTCTTGTAGTGACCATATTTTCGACGGTTGAAGCATTGTATTTTTGACATATCTTTCTCTTGATTTGATTTCTTCCTTGATCCAAAATTCTTTTTATTCCTGAAATTCTTGAACCTTGCTGTGAAAGCTTGATAATCTTATTTTTTGGGGGGTTTCTCTTTTGCACTAATCCTTGATTCTTCTTGTGCACAACAAGTCCAAAGTTCTTCAAATGTGGGATGCTTGCAACAAATGCATCCCATGTCTTGGGAAGACCATTGAGTACTATATTTACCAGTTCCTTTTCTGAAATGATTCCTTCAATAGCTTGTAGTTGATCTCTTAACTAAGATATTCTCACAAAGTATGATGTTATGTTGTCATCATCATTCATTTTCATGTCACGAAGCTCCTTCTTCAAACTCATTACTTGTCCAATGTTTCTGACTGAGAAGAGGTTAGTTAGGGCATTGTACATCTTCTTAGATGAGTCAAGATGGGAGATGTAGGGTATCAAGTGGTCTTTTATAGAGTCCACAATGATACTCATGGCATTGATATCATTGTCTTTGAACTTCTCCATAACTACAATGTTCTGAGGTTCCTTCTCTTTTCCTTCTTCGAACTGTGGTTCCATGATATTTTCTTTCAGGATATCCAACACTTTATTCTTGGCAAGGATGAGGTCAATCCTTGTCTTCCATGCTCTGAAGTTACAAGCCCCTTCTAACTTGTTTTCTGACTTCATAGAGTAAGTCATAATTGTTTTGACTTGATCAACCCTTGATTTTTGACCAAAAAATCAAACTTGACGTCTTAGCTTGCTAAGAGTACCAAGAGATGTGCTAGGCTAGGGCGCACTATGATATCCATAAATTAGGTCAATATATTCACTTAATGTGCCTCAACAAGAGGGTTAGGGTTTCGTTGTTGCAGCAAAAACTGGTTGCAACTACAACTGTAACTGAGCAAATCCTCCCAATCTATCTTCCAGCGGTTAGACTATCCGAAGATAGTGTGGGCCCATAACCTGTTAGAAAGTAACATATGTGATCATTTAACAATAGAAAATATAACAATATTGACACCCAACCATAGGCCAAAGCCACCCCCGAGCACCTTAACCTTGACAGAGAATGATTCTGGAAGCAAACCAATAGCCAACCAAGGCTAATGCATCAAGCAAAGATAACCAATACTAATCAGAAAGTCCAACCATAACCAATAGAAATTCTGAGCCTAAACCAAGAATACATATTGTAGAAGTTTTTGGCTGCAGCTTCTCCCCAGACTTGCGCACTTGCCCAGTTTCTGCAGTGCGCACTTGTTCACTGCTGAAATTTCGAGTTGTGTGTGCCAAATGAGGTTTGGCTACTTATATTTATACTATTTTCTTGAGATGTCTGGGCCGACTTCTCATTATGGAGGCTAAATACTTAATATTAAATATTTCCTTGAGCCAACTTGTCTTCTAGGGTTAATTTTAATGCTTTATGGTTTCTTCTTGCTTCCGAGAATATTCTATTCTCGTCAAGGTTACACGTGGAGGTAAATACCTCCCGCAACTACCATAATATCAACACAAGGTTCAATAATACTCATATGTTATAGTTGATAACCAACCAACTGACTATGGGTGTTCACCTTTCCACCCAATCGTAGGCTCAGATGCCTTCACTCTTAGAACTCTGGCCACCCTTGTTCCAAGCCATGATACCACCAGGGAATCTCTCTCTCTGGTTTTCAACAATTTGTGAAGGACATTGTCCTTCACACCACTCTTGCTAGAGATTTTCTCACACCCAAATAGCTCAGGCCTTAATGAGGTTTGTCATATACCTTCCCAGTATCAATCTCGCAACCTTCCCATCTCAAGTCAGGTCTCTGGATTCTCCCCTCTAAAACTTAGAGTTCAAAATATTTTTTTGTTGCTTTGTTTTTACACAGTCCATCCTCTTTTTAACATCCGAAATCTCTCGAGTTCTCTCTGTCTCCTCCAATTTTTCTTGCCTCATCTCCTATTTACCGTCATTTTCTTCTATTTCACGCATCCTTAGGGAAGGTTCTCGACTTGTCCCTTTTCTTGCATCAGAAGGAAACCCGTGGGTCAATATGATCTACAGAAATGGTACCATTTGGTACTTGTGGCTGACCATTTCAGTTGTCCTAATATGATCTCCCATGCCTAGATTTATTTGGGGTAGTTGGTTTCCCAACTACCATCCTTCCTCATTAACTGACTTTCTTTGAAGTGAGGGTTGAGGAAAATAATTTGAATATCAAATATTATCAGCAAGGAGGTTTGGGCCATCTTTAGCATAATGAACCCTTCTATAGGTTTCCTCGTCCTTTCCTCTAGTGGTATCATGGCGAGTAATCAAGGATTCACCCCCACAGTCAATTGTTGGAAATATTAATTAAAATAAAAATACATTTACAATTATCACATGCCATGGCATGCAAATCATTAACTATGATTAATTACATAAATTCAGGGGTTTATGAAAAGGGTGTTTTTTAATGAAATTTTGGGCCCCGTTCTTATTGCTTGAATTCAATTTCATCAATTCCTACGTTATCTGTGTTATACAAACTCTTGATTCATCCATTGGAGCTGAGGTCATCTATCAATGGCTCATAAATATAATCCTGTGAAAATAATCAACTGACTTTTGGAGCACTTGACTCTGTTTAGGAGCTAGGAGGACCAATTTCCTTCTACGATGCAATCCAGATCAAGTGTAAGTCTTATAGATGCTACAATTAACCCACCCAACGATAGAATACACTTTCATGATCATGGTTATCATAAAATCAAGAAGCACAAAGTAAACAAGATGGTATGGTATGCACAATAAAAAAAATTGGCGACACAAACAAACTTAATCACGACTACAATATGAAGTAGATCAGGCGAGGCAAGAAATCAGTCATTAGTTATCCAGCCAGGCATGGAAATATTAATCAGAAGAAATGATAGGAACCTTATTGACAAGTGCAACGAGAAGGATATGAGATGGAGGAGAATAGGAGAGCTCTCAAGATGAAGGCATGTCTTGCTGACAAGGTTTATGCTGGTGAGGAAAAGAAGATCACTTCTGATATGCTCAATGTCGATGAGGGGTCAACATATTTTCTTCTAGCACAGGAATGACATAAGAGGGAAACTTTCCAATAAGAAATGTGTCAGTGAGAGAGATAGGAACCTTTTCGATACATTGTGTATCAGAGAGAAAGGAGGAAAATTTGTCGACATGTGATGTATCGACGAAGATGAGAGGAACCTCTCCAATACATAATGTATCGATGTAAATGATATGAACTTCGTTTAAATGTAAATTATTGACGAATATGAGAGGAAGTGTGCCGATGTAAGGTTGTGTGTGTAAGGGGCAATCATGTGAACTTCTCTGATGCATTGTCGTTGGTCACATGAACTTCGTCGATGATAAAGCTTTGTGTATCAACAGTCAAGGACTGATGGTGTCAATGTATCAGCGTGGAAATCAATAAATATTTGATATTATCTGTATCGATGGACAAATGAGGATGTTCACCAATATGATATGTATTTTCAAAGAAAGAGGGAACTCATTGAAACTGTGTGTTGGTGGGTCAGAGTGATTTGGAGAAATGTTGCAAATGGTAAAGTATGGAGAGTGGGAAGAGAGACTTGGGATTTTCCATTTTCATAAGAGATTATGTGAGTATTTCCAGTATAAAAGTTTTGTTGGGGGGGCTAATTTATTCTCTTATGGAAAAGGTAAGAGAAGAAAGTAGGGAGGTTGTTGTGCTGGCACAACAAAATCTTGAGCACAAATGATCAAAGCCATGGAACTCTCCTATGATCCCAACGGATAAATAATTGTTCATGAAACTATCTTTGATCAATACCATAATGTTGGTATCTAAGTTATCATCTCGATACACAAGTTGGATAATGGATGGCTATGAGCAAATCAATTATTAGTTTTTGAGTGGCTTACTAGTCACCTCCTGGGCTTCACCCATTCACATAACTATGACTAATGTTTTACTTAGAAATTGATATAGTGTTTAGGGTCATACATATAAGGAATATGATTATTATCTTCCATGCATATTTAAAATGATTTATTAGAGATTAGGTATCATCCCACATTCCTTTAAAGGGTTAATGATTTTCCCCGTCCACCTCTCTCTCAAAATAAAATCAAATGGTAAAGGTTTGGGAAAGACATTTAAGATCGCGTGGGACATCCAGGTATCTTTGTTGGGGATATGGATGCTCAATGGTAGTATAAAAAGGATTGTGATATTGGGGTGACTCCATCAGTACTATGGATGCTCACTAATAGTAGAGCAACACCAAAAGAACAATAATAAAACAACTTGAGTAAATATTCAACATCCCTTATTTGTAGCAACTCTATGGCACTATGCGAGCATCTGAGGAAGAACTAAATCGGGAAATAAACACCATCTATTTGGTCTTGTGGCTCTATATAGTAAGTTACTCAATCTCGAAGTGGGCTATCATTCAGCTGATATAACGTACAAGTTCTAGTGGGAACCAATGGGACTAGAGAAAAGAGTGTTCATGAAAGGTAATTGTTTGTCTCCTCATAAATTGTGATTATCCAACAATTAATTTGTAGAGATCCATGGTTTCTCTTAGTGTGTCACCAATTATTGAGCAAGCAACAATTTCCCTTTACTTTGCATCTTTGTCATGTGACATGGGACAAAATTTTGGGCCCCTCCATTATTTGTTTTTTGTAAGTGCAAGAGAACCATTGTTTCAAGATTTCATATCAAGACTTGGAGAAATTTTCATTTTCTTGCTTTCAACAAGTCTCTAACTCTTTTCATAATTCCATCAAATTTTTAAGTGTTCTTTCATCTTTTGGATTTCTTTACTTTTCACTAACTTTTATCTTAAGCGATTCTTAACTTTTTCACAAAAGTTCAAAGTTCCCTCTTATGAAATGTCGTAGCAAGATTCAATTGTGAAAAATATTCAATTTTGTGATATGCCATAGGTCTATAAAATTTCAATTCTACAATATGTTGCAATATCAAAACACTTATGTTGCGATACATTGCAAAGTCACAAAATCTCAAATGTTGCAATAGAACATTTTGCATAAAGTTTTTAGTTTACCTCTAATAGTTGTGAGTTAATCACCCTTGAGGTCAGGTCCCAGTGGTCGATTTTTTTTCAATTAACCTTTTCAGGGTTTGTGCCTAGGTGTAATATGAGATGGACAAAAGCCTAGGATTTGATGAATGGAGAACAACGCATGAATTTACAATGAACCATTGATTGATAGCATTTTCATGAATTTCTTGGCCAATCCCTCTCCATCATAAACTTCCAAGTTCATTGTGTTCTATGTTGGTTGTGGAGCCTGATTATCTTCCTGATTCAGAGGTTTTTTGTTTTCAACCGTGTTTATATCCCATGAAGACTTTACACCCCAGAATATTTACACCCCTCCACGCGGGGGAGTTGAAGGCAGGGTTTTCCCCCCTTGCAGGGTCCAGGGGGGTGATCCCCTTGGTTGGGAGGTCCGGGGGAAAGCGAGTCCTCGAAGGGGGTGAGATCGGAAGAG
>CBVK0100854598.1:0-13289 GCA_900067695.1 Picea abies
AAAACATTGCTTACAGCCGTAGATGGATTGCAGCAGTTTCGTCAAGTCCTCCTTGTCTACCCCTTGCTCAAAATATCCACGATCCGAATGATGATAGCTTCACTGATTGATCCCTATGAGATCATAGGTCTCTTGCTTCTGAAATATCTCTGTTCCAACACCACTTATAAGATCATAAGTTTGGTTTGATTCTCCCTTTTCAGTCCTCTTTCACCATGAGAAAGCTTACTTATATAGCCTTGGAGAGGCTCAACAACTTGAGATATCTTTAGGGTGAGTTGAGGATTTTCCTCCTTCAGTTAGGGATCTACCCTAAGATCATGGCTTGATTGAGGATTCGAATTCAACTGCCTTCTAAGAATGAAAAGATCCTTCCCCCATTCTTCTCAACAAATCAACTGCTGCCCAGAATAGGTAGCGCTCCCTCAAAAGGGCACTTAGAGAATTATAACGCTCCCTAGTAGTGTTTAGGGGAGCGCCATCACTCCTGAGGGTAGGAGAGCTCCTACAAAAGGGTTTATGCAGTGCTATAAGGTTCCCAGATAGTGTATAGGGGAGCACTAGCACTCATGAGAGAGGTATAGGGGAGCGCTCTCCTCCAAAAACTCAGTTTTTTGGGTGTTTTCAGGTAGCAAGAGGTTCATAAGCCTGTTGACTCATTTATCTTCTTCCAAAACAAATGTTTGAGGTGTTTCAAGTGTCCTTCTCATGTTGTTATAGGCACGACATAGCCATCATGGCAATATGCTTTCTTTGACACTTGCGACACTTGTGAGCAAAATGCGACACTTGCGACACTTATAATGACGACACTTGCAACACTATCGAAGTGAGTAATTTCGATGTGTAACAATGCTCCAAATATTGAGCTTGATTCCTAAGCTCCTTGATCCTACAAACAACAACAAAGATACATTTCCTCGACTCTATATAATTAACTAAACATATATACTTATGAATATTGAACGACAATAGACAAGTAAATGAGAAAGTACACATACTTGAAGGAAATAGGCCAAGTATATTAATTTTAGAACCAAAAGTAGATACTTACAATTTGAGTTTGAAGATGCAGCAGCTCCTCCAGGATCTCTTCATCCAGCCCTTGCATGAACAATGTAAGATCAAAATAACGATGTTATTATTGATTTCTTCCTCCTCCTTCCCTATGGAAATGCTTTCAATTTATAGGCATGAGAAGTACAATTATCAGAAGCAAATGAGTGATATGGACCCTTAAGGTTTAGATCATATCCTAAGGTGAAGCCCAAGCATGAGGGTTGAACATAACTAACCCAATCAAAGAGAATTGGCCCATAGAATTTGGTGGAGAAGATCCTCCTTTTTCCTCAAAAAGAATGGAGCTCCCCTATTGATCTAAATTTTAGGGGATATATGGTCTAAATTGAGATGAAAAATTCATAAAGATATAAAGCTAATATATTTTCCATATGGATCAAGGAGATGCCCACATCCTCATTAATTAATTGGTATAACGGGTTGCCTATATGGGTCAAAGAGAGTCCCACCTCTCCATTATTGTATTGGGTTTGTTTTACACTACTTAGTTAGCTCGGTAGTTAGATATATTATTATAACAATAGAAACTCCTTTAATGAGCTCTTTCCATTATTGTATCGAGTTTTATCTTCCACTACTTAGTTAGGTGGGTAGTTAGATCTATTATACTAATAATAGAGACTCATTTAATAAGCTCTTTTTGACATTGTCCAATGGACCATTTTGTAATGCTATATAAAGGCCTGGAAAGCCTTCTCAAAATATCAAGTTACTCATTTTGGCTTCTCTCATAATTTTCTATTGTTCATTGTGAGATTAATTAGCTTTGAGTGATTTACTAGTAATTTGTTTTAGAGGTGAGGCTCCTCTTTGAGCCAAACCTCCCGAGTACTTCATTTACATGTTTTTTTCCATGCTTATTTTCATGTAATATTGGCACGTCTAAGCTCCTCCTCTCTTGGCATTAAATCCATCTAGATCCTAACCCCCAAGATCTGTATCAATGGTATCAGAGCGGGTACGCTCTCCATCAAAAAAACGTTTTGAAGCATGTTGTGGGTTCAAACATTTGCAACAATCACCAACCTCCTTTTGGTCCTATCAAAATCCATTTTTTAGGCCATACACTGTAAGCATCATAGTTGGTCCACAGGCACTACAGGGATTTTTCTTTACCCTTACATCTTCGTTAACCATTACAAGGACAACCATACATGGATTCACTACATCTATACATGGATCCACTACATCCATTGGTATGAAACTTTTTCAAAAAACTTGCAGGGTGTCCATGCTTCCCACGGAGGTTCCATAACCTCTACAACAGCCCATGCTGCTCTACAAACTCTTGGAACCATTTATGGACCTCTACACTCATCCAACTTCAAATAGGTGGTGCAACCTCTACACAAAATTTCAGAGGCTCTACCATAGCTCATTTGAAATATATCTTCAATATATCAAATGGGTATTTCATGAAATCTCATTTGGCTTCATGGTTTGAGAGATATCATCGATTGAAGCTCAACATGTATTTGAACCAAGGAGGCCACTTGTACCACCATATTCAATGATAATTTTATTCCTAATAAATAAACTATAGAAGGATTTCCACATATGGCTGGAAATATCTCTTCAATACATCAAATGGGCTTTTCTCGGAATCTCATTTAGATTACTGGTTTCAGAGATATCATCGATTGAATATCAACATGTATTTGACCATATTCAAATTTTGTTTTCCCTGCTCATAAACCTAAAGGAGGATTTCCATTTATGGCTGGAAATATCTCTTCAATATCTCAAATGGGTATTTCATGAAATTTCATTTTGTTGTCTAGTTTATGAGATATCTTTGTTTGAAGAAGCACATGTTTGTAACCAGCGTGATCATTCACCCTTCAAATTCGACCTAGTTTTTCTCACTCCATGGGCCACCTCAGAATAATTTCCATATAATGATGGAAATATCTCTTTAGTAGATAAAACGGGTCTTTGACGGAATTGAATTTCATCATCTCTACCAGAAGTTATGAATATATTTGCAGAAGGATATTCACAGCCCCCAAAGTCACGATTTTTCCATATTATTTTTTTAATTTTGGGATTTTATTAAAATTTATTTATTTATCTACCCATGTACAATTCCATTGTCAACTAGGTTATGGGACAACGACAAACCCATGGTTATGGGTCAACCACACAAAACCCTTCTCTTCATTGTGTATTTTCACATTGTAATCATAATGGTACAATAATGGAGTTTTTGTTTTTAGCATGGGTGAAATGATGGGGACCATCATTTTCTAACGAGGGAGGAATGATCTGAATTTTAGGGGTATATGTTCTAAATTCGGATGCAAAAGTCATAAAGATATAAAT
This sequence comes from Picea abies, assembly GCA_900067695.1. Classification (NCBI taxonomy): domain Eukaryota; kingdom Viridiplantae; phylum Streptophyta; class Pinopsida; order Pinales; family Pinaceae; genus Picea; species Picea abies. Next base: position 3,403 of record CBVK0100854598.1, read on the forward strand.
CTAATAGATTTTTCATGTGGAACAAGGAGATACCCATCTCCTCATTAATTAATTGGGCTAACAGATTGCCCATATGGGTCAAAGAGAGTCCCACCTCTCCATTATTGTATTAGGTTTATTTTCCACTACTTAGTTAGATGGGTAGTTAGATCTATTATTATAATAATAGAGACTCATTTAATGGTATCTTTCCAATATTGTATCGAGTTTTATTTTACACTACTTAGTTAGGTGGGTAGTTAGATCTATTATACTAATAATAGAGACTCATTTAATGAGATCTTTTTTACTTTGTCCAATGGACTATTTTGCAATGCTATATAAAGGCCTAGCAAACCTTCTCATAATATCAAGTTACGCATTTTGTCTTCTCTCATAATTTTTTATTGTTCATTGTGAGATTAATTATCTCTAAGTGATTTACTAGTAATTAGTTTTAGAGTTGAGTCTCCTCTTTGAGCCTCACCTCTCAAGTACTTCATTTACATGTTTTTGTCCATTCTTATTTTCATGTAAGATTGGCACGTCTAAGCTCCTCCTCTCTCGGCATTCAATCCATCTAGATCTCAACCCCTGAGATCTGGATCACCTATAGTGATAGACAAGTCACCATATTAGTAGTGGTGCTCCCCTAACATGGCAGAGGGGGTGCCATGGCACTCCCTTAGTATGGCCAGGGGGCGCCATCCTTCATAAATGCTCAAAAATAAGTTAAATTGTCTAAGTAAAAGATGTGTTTCGATTACCAATGATGGGAATTTTGTCTCTAACATGACTTGGAGGTTGTGAACAATGTTTCTAAGGTGTCAATTGAGTTGCGACACTTACAAAAAGTGTATGAAGCATGTTACAACACTTGTGACACTTACGCCACTTGTGACAATTAGAATGTGACTTTTACGCCACATGCGACACTTGTGACACTTAAAACATGACGTTTGGGACACTTGCGACACTTTATATGAAAGTGTGTAATTTTGATGTGTAACATATTTCCCCCCAAAGTGTGAAGTCCGAAGAGAAAATTGATGGTTGGAGAACTTTGTTCAACATAAGGGTGGTGGATTCAAATAACCTAGTAGAAGTTGCAAATAATCATCAAACAATATTAATATATGTTTCAATCCTGAGGTAGGCATACCTATGCTTGGAATATAAATGACTCAAAGAATGGTTGTTGACCAATACACTATGGATCCATAGTGATATTGACTATGGATTGTTAGGTTATGAAAAAGGTATAAATATCTTCCTTTTTCCCACATTTCATGATATCATCTTGATTGACTTTTTGATTATTTCAGAGCAAATAGAATAGAAAATGAATAATATACTCTTTTGCGTTATTGATGAAGTTAGATTACATAGATCCTAAAATATGATTGGAATTCTCTGGTTTTATTACAAGATTAGTTAAATATTGTCAAACCCAAGATAGAAAAGGAAATCTTGAATATGCACAAGCTATTGGAGGTTTAGGACTGTATGGCGCAAGGTAGTTTTGAAGATGATTGAGTTTCTTATATTGTACATTTATAATAGTAAAGAAATCCTGAGGATATCTCGATCCTCAGGATAGCTTAATTTACCCAGATTATTGTAATATTTAAGGGGTAAATAGATCTTGAAAAGATATAGAAGAATTGCACCCAAGAACTTAGAACTTAGAATTTCTATGCGTTAGCAGTTTTGTAAAATGTTGTACCAACTATGAAATTAATAAAAGATTGGAGCATTTTTACCATTTCTATATACTGAATTTCAAATAGCAGTGCTTCTAAGGACCAAGGGCCCAGTCTGAAGGAGCTATTGTTCGACCAGTAATTGTATCAGTTCAATTTCTATTTTGTGATTCGATTCTCTTTTACAGTAGTTAAATGAATGCATAAGTGTGTTGATGATTTCATGTCAATTGAAAGAGATAGATATTTCCTGAAGCATTAGATGATTGTTGTTCCAATTCCTATTACTGAGATTTGATGCATGACAGTTCCTCATAAGTTCACACTTGTTGTTCCTTTTACTTAGTTTACATTTGTTGTTTCGTTCACTTTAGTTTACAATTGTTGTTCCTTTCTATTAAAATATAGTTGTTATTTCTTTCGATAGAATTACAATTGTTGTCTCTTTTCAATTAGATTACAATTTTTGTTTCTTCCCATAGATAGAATAATTCACCTTTTCCTTTCCAGCAATTTGATTCATAATAATAGTCAATTCTGAAAGTCTTTACTTAGATTCAATTATTTCTCTTAAAATGAATTCAGTAGATTAATTAGTTCCTTTCTGTTGCACAACTTTAGATTTCAATTCCTAGAATATTTAGTGAATGTTTGAGGAACTTGATTGTTGATAAACTCGGATTTTCTTTCACTACATGATTTTATCCTCTACAAGCTATCTGCATAGACTTTGTCGATATTCTTTGAGATAAAAGACGAATCCTCGGGTTGATAAATTAATGTTAAACTAAGGTTGTTTTTAGACATCTTTAGAGCCCAACATTTTGGCGTCGTTGCCGGGGAAGAATGTGAAAGGTAGCATAGATTGTGCCTCTGGAGGACTAGGTATTGAAGATGGAAGGTAGAAACCTATGTAGGCAGTAAGTAAGATGCTTATGTCAGTGCCTACCTCTAGCTGACGCAGTAAAAGGTTGCATAGGTGTTTTTCTTTCTTGATTTTATCTTTTTTTTTTGTTGTGTGAAGTGTGTATGACTAAGAAGAAAGATCTTGAAAAACCAAAACCCCCACCAAAAATTACCAAAGCCCAGGGCTTGGTGCCCCCTGGAAGAAGCACTTTCATAGACGACATCATCCAAAAAGAAGAATCTCAAGCTTCGGTTGGACCTAGAAAAGGATCTACCAGAATCCCTCAGGTGGCAGTTTCACCAACTCCAACCCATGCTGAGATTCATCGAAAAACTGAATGGACTGAGAAAAGATTTCAGAGCACAGATCTTGCACCCCTCAATCCTTTAGAAGAGGCAAACTCTTGTAATCTAGAGTAAGGAGAAGGAGAAACTAGTGGGACAGCTAAGATAGACCCACCACCCGATCCATAATCTCCTGTGAAAGAAGAAGGCATACCCAAAATAACAGATAGAGGAAGTGCAATCAAATCCCCTATAGGATCAGATAACCAACCAATTCAAATAAAATATCCGGATCAAGAAATCCATGAATATTTCTGGCATATTTTTGATCAAATAGAACAACAAAATCCACAGCGTCCCCAGACTTCCACTTTGGAATATCCGATAGTTGATCCAATCACCAATGCCCCCATGAAGGAAATTCCCCTAAAAAACCTGCCAACCTTTCATGGATTAATCTCAGAAGACCCAGACACATTCTTATTTGAATTTGATGTCCTATGTAGAGGGTATGATTACACCTCCAAACCCCAAAAATTAAAATTGTTCCCCTCCACTTTGAAAGGAGAAGCTCTACGCTAGTTTATGGGATTAGGGGGAGGAACTATAAACTCATGGGATGAGATGAAATAGGCCTTCTTGACAAAATATCAGGATTATTGTAGAACCAGAGACTTAAGAGATGAAATCTTTCAAATGCCTACAAAAGAAAATGAATCATTAGAATAATATGTCGAGATATTTCAATATAATTTACAAAGATCACCCTATGTCACGTTACCAAGTGAAGTACTTAAGGCAACTCTGATTAAGGGTATGAAAGATGAATGGGAAGAAACGATGAATTTGATGGGGAAGGGTGACATTTATCAAGAAAATTATGATGACATCGTCCTATTGTGCATCAGGTGCTCAAGAGGAAGTTCACGGACCAAATCAAGGATGTGCATCCCCCTCACCAAAAATAGCAATATTACCAGCGGGGGTGTTACGCGAGCTGAAGTTGGTAATCTCTTAGAAAAATTCAAAACAGATATTTTGAGCACTCTAACTACACAATTGTATGTATTGCATGCCAAACAAAAAAAATAGAAGCTGAACAAACGTTGGCCATATTTTGCCACAGGTGCAGAAGAAAACATGGTCCAAGGGATTACCTTTTGGACATAGTTCGGGTTTGTGCTATATGTGCAAAATATCATGACACAAAACAATGCCCATCACTTCCTATACTGAAAGTTGTCTTTAGAGAAGCAGAAGAAGAAACAGAGTCGCTATATCTGATAGCTCAGCGACGTCAATGGAAGAATCGGCCTCCAAATACACTACAGGACCCTTCCTCTTTCTTCTCTAGATAGTATAATCAATAGCAAGCTCCTGGTAGCACATGGCAGGGTCAGCTATTTACTAATCAGAAATGGCAGCCCTAGCAATACCCACCTGCAAATCCCACTTGGAAAAACCAGCCCGCTACAAATCCTGCATAGCAGAATCAGCCAACTGCAATTTTCACATGGCCTAACTCACAATATCCCACCTCATCTTGGAAAAACTAAAATAACAACATCTACCCTTCACAGTGGCCCAACATGACTACCCAAAACCTAAATTGGAATTAGAATTGCTAGCGCCCCATGGGGATAAACAACCAACCCATGGGGATGACCCCTCAAACTCAGCTTACGCTACAAGAACCACTCCAATTGCCTCAAAATCTGCAATCACAATTATGCCCTCAACTACCAACCCAACCTCACCCAAATCCAAATAATAGATCAGCTCAGCTTGTCCAGATTATGGAAAATGGTGAAGGAGAGACCAGCTCGGTAGGGTGGAGCAAACTACTGTTGAGATCAGGACGAATAAGAGCAGGAGAGTGAAAAACAACTAGCGATAACACCTTCAATTGTGGTAATAACAGAATAAATCGAGCAGGGGGGAAACACAATCGAATCACAAGATCCTGATAAGGATGCAATGCCCTCCCCTCCATTCCCCGAAAGATTTATGATAGAAAAACCGGTTGTATATCCCAACTTTGACATTGTAGGGGAACTCAAGAATTTATATATCAATATTCCACTCCTGCAAGCTCTTCAGAACATCCCAATCTACGCAAAAATGATTAAGGAGCTATGTGGGAGAAAGTTTGTCAGAAAAAACAAAAATCCATCATCAACACCTTGCGTGGTAGGAGCCTTGTCTGATCTAATTTTAGGTAGACAAGAACCGATCAAATATGCAGATCCATGGAATCCCATAGTGACAGTTCAGATCCAAGGTTTTTCTTTTCCAAATACACTAGTTGATTTGGGAGAAACCATCAACATCCTGACTATGGAAACCTACAATACCCTGGGTTTTAACTCCTTCGAACCCACCGCAATAATGTTGCAACTGGTAGATCGATCGGTAGTTCAACCAGTTGGCACATTACATGATACATCCATCTTCGTCGACTCTTGTGAATATCTGGTGGACTTCCTTGTCATCAACCCAATAAGTGGACTTGAAGGGCATCCATTGATACTGGGAAGGCCATGGCTTGCAATAGAATATGCGTACATAGGATGTCGAGAAAGTAATATGAAAATCACTAGAGGGGGTATCACAAAGAATATCATTTTATATCCTCTTGCTAAGCCAAGTCCAACTTTCGTATATCCACAATTGCCACCACCGTGATACCCAGAGAGGGATTTACGAGCCCCTCTTATGCAGGAAGAAGCCCTCAGACTTAAAAACCAGCTAGAGGATGACGTAATCAGTGGGTTTATCAATAGTCCAGCCACCATGAGCAACCCGACCTACCAGATGCTCCAAGTTGTTCTATACTGTGAAGCACAGGGAGACCTGTTGGAAGATTTAATGGAACAACAAATTCCAACTACAGTCGTTCATAATAGAAAACCCATCAAGATTGCACCAGGGAGGTCTCTAAACATCAATGCCAATTTAGATGAACAACAACAACAAAATCCAATTCGAGTCCTCTCCAAATACCAGCAATCTTTTGCATGGGAATATTCTAATATGAAAGGTATTGATCCGCAACTCTGCACACACCACATTTATTTTGAAAAAGATGCTCGTCCGATCTAACAACCACAGAGAAGATTGAATCCTCGACTCATTGATATTGTTAAAGAAGAATTAAAAAATTTGTTGGACGTAAATTTTATAGATCCCATCTCATATAGTCAGTGGGTTTCCCCATTAGTGATTGTCCCAAAGAAAAATGGGAAATGGTGAATCTGTGTTGACTACAAGGAACTTAACAAAGCCACTCAAAAAGACAACTTCCCTTTGCCTTTCATTGATCAGGTCCTGGATACTTTGGCAGGAAAGATATTCTTTTCTTTCCTAGATGGTTTTAGTGGGTACAATCAGATTCAGATTGCCCCAGATAATAAAGATAAAACTACATTCACATGCCCCTGGGGCACTTTTTCATATAGAGTATTACCCTTTGGACTTTGTAATGCTCCAACCACATTTCAAAGGTCTATTCCGAGCATATTCAACGATCTGATCAGCGGAAGACTTGAATTCTATATGGATGATTTCACTTCTTATGGCGATGACTTCGATCAAGAACTGAATAACTTGGAGAAAATACTAGAGCGGTGCATTGCGACCAGGTTATGTTTAAGCCACGAAAAGTGCCACATGATGATGACAGAAGGTGTGGTACTAGGGAATTATATCTCTGCAGATGGAATTAGGGTAGATCCAACAAAAATAGAGGTAATCCTTAATCTACCTACACCACACACACAAACTGAGGTACGTAGTTTCCTTGGCGCTTCATGATACTATCGTAGATTTATGGAAAATTTTGCAAGAACCGCTGCACCTTTACATGATTTGACTGGTAATGTAGAGTTTCAGTGGTATGACAAGTGTGATGTGGCATTTGCAAGACTCAAGAAGTTGATCTTGACAACACCAGTGTTGAGGGGACCAAATTGGAAAATACCATTTCACATCTCCACCGATGCATCAGATATTTCCATAGCCACTGTCCTCGGATAGGAGGAGGACAAGAAACCCTATGCCATTTATTTTATTAGTAAGAATATTAATCCAGTTGAACTTAATTATACAGTAATAGAGAAATATTTTTTAGTTGTTATACATGCCATCAATAAATTTCGTCATTATATAAGAGCCTATCCGATCATTCTATATATTGATCATTATGCTATTAGATATCTATCTAATAAACAAATTACTAATGGATGGGTCACTCGATGGTTGTTACTATTGCAAGAATTTGATATCACCATCAAAGATCGACCTGGGAGAGAAAACCTTGTCGCAGACTTCCTATCCCGCATACCCAAAAAAGACGACTCCTTAACAGTCGAAGATCGATTTCCAGATGAGCATCTTTTTGTTGTTACTACAAAGCCACCTTGGTACGCTGATGTGGAAAATTACCTGGTAGTGGGAAGATTACCGGCACATCTTTCATCAAGGGAAAGAAAACTGATCGTCCAACCTAGCACACGATTCTCCTGGATCAACGGATATCTCTTCCATACAGGAGTTGATCTCCAGATCCGCAGATGCATACGAGATGATGAAATCTATGACATACTAAAGTCCATACATGATGATCCCTGTGTGTTAGAATATAGAAGATAGTGTTCTCATTTTTCCATTGACGATACCCTCGTCACCCAACCATAGGCCGAAGCCACCCTCCAAGCACCTTAACCTTGACTGAGAATTTCTCCGGAAGCAAACCCTAGGCCAGATAGCCAAACAAAGGGTAGCACACCTTTCCCCAAGGATAGCGCATCACAAAAAGTTGATCAGATAGTCCAAACCCTAGCCAAGAGATAGTCCAAGACAACACCCAAAATGCTAGCTATAGTAGCTTCACCTACAACTCTCCTCCACATTTGCGCACCAATCTGGGAACTACAGTGCGCACCAAACTGGGAACTACAATTCTGAGATGTTGTCAAATCAGAACTGGCGCCCTGTATTTATACTGGTTCTGCCAGATTTGTTGGGGCTGACTTCTCCTTCTAAATATGTGTTTTTTCAATATATTATTATTAATTTTTGGCCGAATTCTTTTCTTGGAGGCTAATAACCTAATATAAATTATCTTCTTGAGCCGACAAGACTTTTAGGGTTATTAGCCAACTTATTAGGGTTTCTCTTGCTTCCCGAAGTCTTCTATTCTTGCCAGGTTCACATGTGGAGGTAAATACCTCCCGCAGCTACCATAATATCAACACTCCCTCCTAGCTAGGGAGGTATTTTAGGTAATGGTCTTGAGCACAAAAACATACCATTTACCCAGTAGCATCAATATAGTCATCTAGACTATCTCATGACTAGATCATGAGAATCACCATCACCATCAACTGCATCATCTCTCGAAACCATACTTCATCAGAGTAATTAAACATGATGTTGGATAAGTCACTGACACCATAGAGTGATACAAGAGCCACTCTTATAATCTAGAGGAGTAAATTCTCTGAACCAATTTCCATCTGGAAAATCTTTGTTCATCATTTGTTTGGATGGTGATTATTTTCAATAAAATATTGATAGTCTTCAAGGCAGTTAGAATAGAAATAGAACACAACTGTGTCTATCCATAGTAGTACATAACTACAATCCAGTGGTTCACTACCACACCAAGTAACACACAAGTACTTGATCAGCAATGTATGGTTGAGAATAGTGGAATATATCCACCACAGTAGTCCTCATCTACTGTCATACAGTCTTTATAACAAACATCTGATAGCAACCTGCATAGAAACAATGTTATGATATAAACTGATTTGTCTGGGCCAATATTTCACTCACATCTGTGAGCTCTAAAAGAATATCTCCCTCAAAATAGTGGAACATATCCACCACAGTAGTATATCTCTACTGTCTGGAGACATGTAGTCTCCATAACAATCATCTGATGCCATCCTGCACATAATATATTGTTAGAAATAAACTGAATCATCTAGGCCAATCTTTCACTCATGTTTGTGAGATTTGAAAGAATATCTACCCTCATCAACAATGGGCTATCTGCCCTATTCTTCTCAAACAAGGAAGAAGGATTGTTTCTGATTTCTGAGCATGGACCATTCCTCACCTTGGGCCATTTTTCCTACACTAATCAAAGTGCACCCTGGACAAAATGTATAAACCCTAAGGAATGTCTGAGTCTGGACCATTCCTCACCTTGGGCCATTCCTCCTACACTAATCAAAGTGCACTCTAGAGAGAATGTATAAACCCTAAGGAATGTATGTCCTGGACCATTCCCCACCCTGGGCCATTCCTCCTACACTAATCAAAGTGCACCCTGGAGAGAATGTGTAACCCTAAGGAATGTTTGTCCTTGATTGCTGATCCTGGACCATTCCCCACCCTGGGCCATTCCTCCTACACTAATCAAAGTGCACCCTGGAGAGAATGTATAAACCCTAAGGAATGACTATCCATACCATTTCCTCTATTAACCACAAGAGGAAAAGACTTTCCTGCATCAACCTCCAAAATGGACCATTCCTCATGTTAGCCACAATGAGAAATCATTGTCCGGCGAGGCAGGCCAGTCTTCTTGAGTAACCCTCAAGAAGAGAGACTGCCCTAGACCACTCCCCATGTTAACCACAATGGGAAGTCAATGTCTATGATACATCAACAATCAAACTACTTTCCATGTTAACCACAATGGAAAGTGACTATCCATCAGAAGTCTCAATCCACTTTCCAAACAGGAAAGCATTTGTCCAAGATGGACTATTTTTCAATCTTTAAAGATGAATGTCTTCAATAATGTTTTCAGTGCTCCCTCCTAACTTGGAGAGTCATTTCTTATTTTCCCAATACGAGCTCTGGCTTGAGTACGCAAACTCTTTCATATTGGATAGAAGCTTTACCAAAATGTCTTCTTATTTGCTCATCTGTGGAGATATGTATTGGAGAGTCATTTTCTCCTTTCTGGACTTCATCATGGATAATGTAATGCTTGATTTC